>NW_026506584.1:0-25650 GCF_026875155.1 Cherax quadricarinatus
GAAACAATTGCACAGATAAAAAGGGGAGGCTCAGCGGCAATACGAAAATGACATAGCATCGAAAATCAAGACTGACCCGAAGCTGTTGTACGGCCACATCAGGAGGAAAACAACCGTCAAGGACCAGGTAATCAGACTGAGGAAGGGTGATGGGGAATTCACAAGAAACGACCGGGAGGTATGTCAGGAGCTCAACACGAGATTTAAAGAAGTATTTACAGTGGAAACCAGTAGGACTCCAGGAAATCAGAGCAGGGGGGTGCACCAGCAAGTGCTGGATGAAGTGCATATAACCAAGGAGGAGGTGAAGAAGTTGCTATGCGAACTTGACACCTCAAAGGCGGTGGGACCAGACAACATCTCTCCGTGGGTCCTTAAAGAGGGAGCAGAGATATTATGTGTACCATTAACAAAGATCTTCAACACATCATTTGAAACTGGGCAACTCCCCGAGGTATGGAAGATGGCAAATGTAGTCCCAATTTTTAAAAAGGGAGACAGACATGAGGCACTAAACTACAGACCTGTATCACTAACGTGTATAGTATGCAAGGTCATGGAGAAGATCATCAGGAGGAGAGTGGTGGGGCACCTGGAAAGAAACAAGTGTATAATTGACAACCAGCATGGTTTTAGGGAGGGAAAATCCTGTGTCACAAACCTACTAGAGTTTTATGACAAGGTGACAGAAGTAAGACAAGAGAGAGAGGGGTAGATCGACTGCATTTTTTGGACTGCAAGAAGGCCTTCGACACAGTTCCTCACAAGAGGTTACTGCAAAAGCTAGAGGATCAGGCACACATAACAGGAAAGGCACTGCAATGGATCAGAGAATACCTGACAGGGAGGCAACGAGTCATGGTACGTGACGAGGTGTCAGAGTGGGCGCCTGTGACAAGCGGGGTTCCACAGGGGTCAGTCCTAGGACCTGTGCTGTTCTTGGTATATGTGAATGACTAACGGAAGGATAGACTCAGAAGTGTCCTTGTTTGTGGACGATGTGAAGTTAATGAGAAGAATCAAATCGGATGAGGATCAGGCAGGACTACAAAGAGACCTGGACAGGCTACAAGCCTGGTCCAGCAACTGGCTCCTTGAGTTTAAAACCCCGCCAAATGCAAAGTCATGAAGGTTGGGGAAGGGCAAAGAAGACCACAGACACAATGAAGTTTAGATGGCCAAAGTCTGCAAACCTCACTCAAGGAAAAATATCTGGGGGTGAGTATAACACCGAGCATATCTCCTGAGGTGCACATGAATCAGATAACTGCTGCAGCATACGGGCGCCGGCCTGGCAAACCTACGGATAGCGTTCCAATACCTCAGTAAGGGTTCGTTCAAGACTCTGTATACCATTTACGTCAGGCCCATACTGGAGTATGCAGCACTAGTTTGGAATCCACACCTAGTCAAGCACATCAAGAAATTAGAGGAAGTGCAAAGGTTTGCAACAAGACTAGTCCCAGAGCTACGGGGATTGTCCTACGAAGAAAGGTTGAGGGAAATCGGCCTGACGACACTGGAGGCCAGGAGGGTCAGGGGAGACATGATAACGACATATAAAATACTGCGCGGAATAGACGAGGTGGACAAAGATGGGATGTTCCAGAGATGGGACACAGACACAAGAGGTCACAATTGGAAGTTGAAAACTCAGATGAATCAAAGGGATGTTAGGAAGTATTTCTTCAGTCACAGAGGAGTCAAGCCGTGGAATAGCCTAGAAAGTGAAGTAATGGAAGTGGGAACCATACATAGTTTTAAGGTGAGGTATGATAAAGCTCGTGGAGCAGGGAGAGAGAGGACCTAGTAGCAATCAGTGAAGAGGCAGGGCCAGGAGCTATGACTTGACCCCTGCAACCACAAATAGGTGAGTACAAATAGGTGAATACACACACACGCACAAATGTGGACTCGACCCCCGCAACCTCAACTAGGTGAGTAGATGAGTACACACACACAATGCACACACACACATGCACACACACACACACACACACACACACACACACACACACACACACACACACACACACACACACACACACACACACACACACACACACGTCAAGCACCTCAAGAAAACTAAAGAAAGTACAAAGGTTTGCGACAAGGTTAGTTCCAGAGCTAAGGGGAATGTCCTATGAAGAAAGATTAAGGGAATCGGCCTGACGACACTGGAGGACAGGAGGGTCAGGGAGACAAGATAACGACATATAAAATACTGCATGGAATAGACAAGGTGGACAAAGACAGGATGTTCCAGGGAGGGGACACAGAAACAAGAGGCCACAATTGGAAGTTGAAGACACAAATGAGTCAGAGAGATATTAGGAAGTATTTCTTCAGTCATAGAGTTGTAAGGCAGTGGAATAGCCTAGAAAATGACGTAGTGGAGGCAGGAACCATACACAGTTTTAAGATGAGGTTTGATAAAGCTCATGGAGCGGGGAGAGAGAGGGCCCAGTAGCAACCGGTGAAGAGGCGGGGCCAGGAGCTAAGACTCGACCCCTGCAACCTCAAATAGGTGAGTACAAATAGGTGAGTACACACACACGCACACATGCACACATGTGGTAATGCTTTATTTACAGCTAGCAAAGTCCCAAGGATATTTCTCCAGAATGGTCTGGGGATAAAACCCCTTTGATTTCTTGAACATTTCCTGAGTATTTGTTTTTTAAATTTTTTAAAATTTTATCGGATTCCTGTACAAAATAAAGCAAGGTGGCCCAATAGTCCATCTGGCAAATTTTTACATTTTGTTTGGTCTACATTGGGGGTGGGGTTATTTAACCTGCCAGGCCGGGCCCTTTGTGACACCCAAGGCCCTTGGTTTTTTGTTGGATGCACCAAAAACCATTTGGCCCCCCCTGAAATGATAGAATGATGATGGGATGGACTGCCTGGTGCCCAATCTCCTGAGTTTAAAGTCAATAAAATTCGTTGAAAATTCTTTTTGTATTATTTGGGTTTTCAATTACTACATTACAAGCCAAGATTGTAACTACCCCCCTCTTTGAAAGCATACAGCTTAGGGCCAATTTTTCAGTTCTATATGCATCCCCAAAAACCAATGTGAGTGGAAACCACGCTTTTGCAAATCTGACTTCCCCTGTACAACAAACTTACCATTCCTATGTTGGGTTTCCCGACCAAAACATGCCACAAATTTTTACATAATTGAGGGTTTAGAGCATTTTTTGGGTGAAGAGAATCAGTTAAATTTAAAAAAGTCAATCTTAGAACTAGATGCATTTCAGTGCAAGGAGTTTGGCAAACAGTTCTGTCTGAAGGGTAGAGGCCCAATTATTGATGCATGCTCCAAATTCTTTAAGAGAGCCATCACTCTGTACGACAACAGCAGCACTACCAGCTGCACCAGTGGATTGGTGAACAGAACCATCAATGTAAATAATTTGCGAGAGTGTGTGCTGTGTGACTAAGTTATCAATACAGCTTAAGGCATCATGTTTGGCTTCAAGGTGAAGTTTTGGTTGTGCTTTAAGAAGTAGTTTGGGGGGGAAATGGAGGAATGGTAGTTTGGAATGGGGTAATATCCCATGGAGTGGAGAAGTGCCGCTGTTGCCTTACTTGACATAGATCATGTATCTGATTCATGCGGAGGTCAGTTCCAGTTTTTTCGATCCATCTGGAGGAGTGTTCACCACTGCTGAGGAAAGTTTTGAGGGCTTCTGTGCAGGGGTTTGAATGGGCTTGCCTGAGCATATTAACCCCAATTAGGATATTTCTTTCGGTAACACGATCTCTGATGCTTGGAATATCAAGTTCTTTTTGCATATTTAAAATTTTGGCAGTACGAGGGCATCCTAAAATGATCCTCATTGCTTCGTTCTGCAGTTTTTCCAGCCCTCCAAGCTTCCAGTCAGACACAAGAGCAAGTAGTGGTGCAGCATAATCAACCAATGATCTAATATAAGCAAGATACATCATTTTCACAATTTTAACAATAGCACCGTACCTGGGGTGAAACCCAGCCACAACTCTAAGTGCTCTTAGTCTTTCTTTGTATTGGCGACAAAGTCTTGTTACAACAGCTCCAAGTAGTGGAACCTCAAAGCCTGGATAGAGGCATGGTTGACAGATCGGCAAGTTTGCCATAAATCAGGAGAAATCAGAGTGAGGATGGGCTACAAGTGGTCTTCCACAGGTGTCAATGTTGACTCCTGTATCTGTATCTGCTTACATATTCTAGAAGAGACCCATCATGCAATTGGATCTGACGAACTGTGCCTCTCTGTCGAGGAGGACGCCTATTGAGTATCTTTGTTTTATCAGTAGAGATTATCAACCCCAGGTCCCTGACACAGCCTAGTAACATGATAACCCTTTGAGGGTCAACAGGCCCTCTCCAAAACTCGTTCTCAGGGTCGGCCAAATTTAAAAAAAAAAAATTATTTTTTTCTTATGAAAAAATAGTTTTTTTTTCTAACATTACAGGCTAAACAAAAAATTTTAACTTCAATACTTACCGAGATATGGAGGCGTGAAATTTGCCAAAATTGAACAACATATGGTAACATCGCCGACTGCCGTCACCGGTATTTTTCTATTTACTTTTTTATGTACTATTTTCAATTATTTTTCAATTTTTCTTTTTCTGAGTAACTTTTATGGCCTCTGAGGCCAACATGATCAGTATTTTGTAAGTTATTTCTTTTTCAATATACACAATAAGGGGCGTAAACACTGTTGTCATTATTTTGTTTACAGAAAATATTTACACAAACGATATGAAATGTTGTTTATTACTATTTTTCTATATTTTTATATACACATATACAGTCACAGGGAATGTTCTAGAAGTTCTGAAGCCTGTGGAACTCTTTGAACATGGTGTCATGCACAGTGGAGTTTTACACCCCTCACACATAAAACGAGTGTCTCTGCGTTGTTGTGTGCTTTTTTTTTGTATGTGCACAGACGTACACCTCTTCTGACCCTTTTTTTCTTCAAGCAGTAGCAGGCAGTTTTAACAGGAAGTGATCACCATGCTTCAGACGAGCAGGTAGTTTTTGATAATTTGGTGGGCGGTCAATTGCAGGGCTTTTTCTGGTACTTGAAACTATTTGTTGATGATAACAAACAGAATTTGCCGTACTGTGGTTTGTTTCTGGTGCTCATCTTATACTATTATAAGATTGAGCATGGAAATGTCCAGAAGAGGGAAAAACAGTTTGATGACCACTTATAACTCTTGCAAACACAATCAGCAAACCCAATCTGCATGTCACATTTGTCCACTGAACGCATTTTGAAGGTGTAATCAATCACAGCTGCAGGTTTTAGAATGGGTTCATTTCTCTCTCTATGCTCCCTGCCACTGTCTGCCATTTCATTAGGGTGAATTGATGACAACAGTGTGACATCTCGTTTGTCATGCCACCGAAATGCCATGATGTCATTGGCAGCAAACGCCTGAAACCTCACCTCTCAGTGCCAGCGTCAAACCTGGGCATATGTTTCCGATTTGCAACGCACTGTGCCACACACATCTGTCATGTTCACTCGCAAAAATAAACTGAGTGAGGGGCTTGTGTACCAGTTATCTGTATATAATATATCCCCCTTACCAAGGTATGGTTTTCTATCATTTTTTCAAACCCCACATCACCTGAGATGCCCAATAACTTCCTGGCATTTTGCAATGTATAACTTCCAGTGTACACAATAATATCCAATACCAGACCACTTTATACCAAAGCGTTTCCTCTTGCTTGGTATGTACTGCTTGAAAGAGAGTCTTCCCTTTTGAACAGAATCAAAGACTCGTCAATTACAAGCTTCCTAAAGGGGATAAAAATGCATACTGAATTTCTGTTTCAGATACACAAACACATTCCTAATCTTATATAACCTGTCAGTTCTGTCAGGCCTGGTTTTATCTGAGAAGTGAAGCATACGTAACATTAGCACAAATCGATTCACTGGCATTATATCACTGAAACCTGGGTGTTGCAATCAGGGGTCTGTTGACCAGTATGATTTTACTTTGTGCTTATACACATGTGGCATAAGCATTATTGTGGCAAAGAAAAGATACATATCAGCCACAGTTGCCTCCTTCCACTGGTGTAGACGTGATTTTGGTGAAAGTAATGTGTTTGCCATGGTGTACTCGTAGTATGTGTTGCTTTCCATGACAATACTTTTCATCAGTGGTTCGTCAAAGAAAAACTCGAAACATTCCAGTTCATGGCATTGTTCCCAAGTGCACAAGATGGCCGTATTCCACTTTGGCTGTCATCAAACTGGTGGGGATTTGGAACAAAATTGACAGCTTCCTGCCAATCCCCGGTGCGGTCTGCTGGTGGGTTTCTGGACAATGACAGGTGGTTGTGGTTTTGGAGGTTGTGGTTGTGGAGGGTTTTGGTTGTGGAGGTGGTGTGGTGGGTGAGTGGGGGATGGGGGGCCTTTGTTCTAGATCAGCTGAGGCAGCGGCGTGGGTGGCAGCATGGGTGGCCAAAGGCCACTGCTGGTGCCTCACCGCCGGCACCACTACCACCCGCACATTTTTCCATCCCAATTGCAAAAAGTATCTTCGTCATTTTCACTGTCTGTTCCTGTTGTACAGCCAGGGGATGTACTCCGAGATACACTCCTTCCCCCTTTGGTATAAACTATGGCACACTACCAGAGCGCATATATCGTCGTATATACTGACGCTTCACTGGGGAATATTGCACTTCACATCACTACTGGGAAATAGTTTGAAGAGCTTGTAGTTCATATTCACTATCACTATCATCACCCATGCTCTCATCTGAGTCTGGGATTTGGGAAAATAGAAGTTTCCTCTTGGGTTCTGGAACAATTGAACGTGAACAAGAGGGCCCAGCACCAGAGGTGGGAAGGCTGAGGGTCGTTGGGTTTTCCTCACTATTACCGATATTTATGGTCATTAGTTTCGGTCAAAACCTCACTAAAACCACGAAAACTCATCTTTACTGGCACTTCCATCACTATTAGAACTGTCATGGGGAACAAAAGTGGGCCCAATTCGCCGAGGAGTGAGGAACTTCTTACTGTGAGGGATGGTGGACAATTTTTTACTAAGAGGGCATTCCCCACAATGCACCACTGGGTCCCAGATTTTTTTTCTACCACGCACAACGACCACACAGACCCATTCTCTCACACCTAGGCCTACCAGCCTTTTTTGCGCAGATTTGAGGCCGCTAGAATTTATGCGTACTAGTACGTCAAAAACCCCTACGCGTAAGACGTACTAGTACGACCAAAACCCTCAAAGGTTAAGAATGTTTTGGGTGTGGAAAAATCCGGTGGTGTGAATCATTATATCATCAGCAAAACTAATCATATAAGGATGGGGCTGACTAGGCATAGCATTAAACCCCCTTTGGGGTGTCGAAAACCCCCAATCCTGGGGGCGTCTCCTGGCGTCGAAAAATTTAAAAAAAAAATTATTTTTTCTTACGAAATGATAGAGAATCTTTTCCCGTTTTGAAAATGACCCCAAAAAAAAATAAAAATTTGATGGAAAACTTGACGGAATTATGCCTCGTGAAGTTAGCAACCTCGCGATATTTACAAATCAGCGATTTCGCCCACTTTGAGCCCTATTTCGGCTAATTTTGTTGCTCCAGTTGACCAAACTCATAGCTATTTCTTTAGAACTCCATTTTTTTTATATCGATTGAGAAACAAGAAACTGCCCATTTACCGATATCAACTCCCCAAATAATGTGGTCAGAAATTTGCAATTTGGCCAATTTCATGAAAATTAAAAAATATGACAATTTCAAAAAAAGGTCAAGAATGAACAATGCAGACATTCCTGGCTCTAAAATAAATGGATCTTTGTTCTCAGTCTATGTTCTCCAGGTCCTGTGATATTACTCTTGCTTTTTTATTTTGAAATTTTATTCAAAACAAAAAATAGAAGATTTTACTGTTATGGCAAGACTACTGCAATATCTGTAATAATTGTAAAAATTAATCAACCCTTATTGATGCGTTTTAGAATTGCTATTTGGACATTTATTGGGACAATGAACATCTATTTGTTCACTTTTGAACATCGGCAAAAATCCACAACATGCCTGTACTTTGTGCTCCATTTACAGGTTAATTTTTTTATAGTAAAATTAATTCAATAATCACCTCCATTTTCTATAATATAGTTTCCATTTATCAAATGAGACCAAGGAAATACGAGAATACAACCACAAATACTATACGAAAATAGAACCACAAAGTCGGCATTTTAATTAAAATAGATGGTCGGAGTTTTTTTTTTCTCATTATGCACTGGTGCTCCAGGAGTTTTTTATGTGGTGCACAACTGAACACACAGACCTCCATTCTCTCCACATGTGGGCCTACTAGTCTTTCTCCTGCTGATTGAAGCCGCTTAGAATTTTTTGGTATATATACGTCAAACACTGGCTACCTCGCATACCGTATGTATACGGCCCGCGACAGTCTCAAAGGGTTAATATTATAGGGAGATGAATCCTGGATGTGAAGGTTTAACTGCCCTTTCAGCCCTCGTAGGCTATTTGAAGATCCATTACTCTTTAATTTTTTTTTTTATATTATCAACACTGGCCGATTCCACCAAGGCAGGGTGGCCGAAAAAGAAAACATTTCACCATCATTTCCTCCTTCAACAGTCTTGCCAGGGGTGGGGTGCTTTACACTACAGTTTTTATAACTTCTAACATTAAACAACCTCCTTCAGGAGCGGCGGCACTGTTCTTCCTATCTCCAGGACTGAGTCCAGCATGCGGTTTCAATGAACCCCTTGTCATAAATGTTACTTTGTCACACGCCAACAGCATCGCCAAGTATTAAAAACCATTTTTGTCTCCATTCACTCCTGTCAAACACGCTCACGCATCCTGTGGATTCACAAGCCCCTCGCACCTTAAAACCCTCTTTACCCCATTCACCTCCTACCGTTCCTAGTCGACAATACCCCGCCTTCCTTCCACTACAGACTGATACACTCTTGAAGGTAGTTCTGTTTTGCCTCCATTCTCTCTACATGTACGAAACACCTTAACAACCCTTCCTCACCCTGTGGACATCCAGTTTGGTAATTCCCGGCCGCACCTCCTCTAACTTACCAAACTACGGAATCTCTCTGCATTTATATCACACAACATTGCCCTTCGAGCCCCCCCCCACCCCCCCCGGGCCGTACGTTGTGAGGTGACCCCACTGGCACATCTAGCCACTGCCTCCAGCCTTCTCCTCGCTGCAAACATTTCATCACCATTGCTTCACACCATTATAGAGCATTGGTTTAAAACTTTACCTCTCATACATACCCCTCTTTGCTCTCCAAGGACAAAGTTCTTTGGTCTACACAGACTCCTAAGTTGCACCACTCACCCTTTTCCCCTCATCAATTTTCTTGATTCACCTCATCTATTCATAGGCCCTTCCGCTGACACGTCCACTCCAAATATCTGAATACATTCCACCACTCCCATACTCTCTCCCTCCAATCTGATTATCCAACCTTTCATCAACCTAATCTTGTTGTTATCCTCATCACTTTACTCTTTCCTTGTATTCACTTTTATTTTCTTCTTTTGATACCCTACCAAATTCTTCACCAATCTCTGCAACTTCTCCTTCAGAATCTTCCAAGAGCACAGTGTCATAGCAAAAGAGCAACTGTGACAAAACTCCCACTTTGTGTGTGATTCTTTATCTTTTAACTCACGCCTCTTGCCAAGACCCTCGCATTTACTTCTCTTACAACCTCATTACAAATATATTAAGCAACCATTTAGTATAAACTTATACAGGAGTAGAAGGTTACTGCCCTTGCTCCCGCATTTTAGTTGCCATTCTGAAATGATAAATATAGAATAAATAAATTATAACCAGAGGACCAAACTTATAAAAATAACAAATATGCAAGATAGTAATTTTTAAGTGGTAAACAATCAAACATTATTCCTGACAGGCTGCTGCTGCTTCTTTCACGTACCAGCCGTATCCTACCGAAGGTGGGGGGGCCCAAACACCAAAAGGAAAACAAAAAGTTTCTCCTTTCAAATTTAGTAATACAGTGGACCCCCGCCTTACGATGGCATCGCGTTACGTTAAATCCGCCATACGATACATTTGAATGCAAAATATTTTGCCTCGCCTCACACGATTCTTCCGGGATGCGTCCCACGTGTGGCATCAGTGCAGTGTTTACAAGCCAACTAGTGCGGTCGCATCAACGCAGACATTCGGTACATTTCACCTTATCCCATTGTTTTGTGCTTGTTAACTGCAAAATTAGTCACCATGGGCCAAGGAATGGCTTTTAGTGCCAACCTGTGGTAAAAAGGTGAGGACTTTGTATGGAAATTAGAAAGATTTCTGAAGGTGTTTGGGGCTACCCAGAGAGCCTATGCAGTGTGGAATTCCATTGTGCCTAACCTTCAAAATAAGGAAATTTGTGCAAAGTGGGGTTGAACTGCAAACTTTATGATGAAAAGCAACCTAACACAGCTATTGAAGCTGTGTGGTGGACTATTACAATGACAATGTTGTGGCCCATTAGGCAAATTTAAAGGAAACGGGAGGTACGAGCTCAATGGACAGATTGTATGTGTGACAGAGGTCCAGTGGACTCTCTAAAGATGGTCCTTGTGGCATTAAAAGAAGAAGGAAGTACCCGGAGAAAGGGGAAAAGGGACTTGATGCCTCAAGTCCTAATGGAAGGGTTCCCCTTCTGAACATTAACAAATTACATCAACTCCCCCTTCCTCTATCCCATCATAATCTTCACAGTCTCAATAAAGGTCAGTGTCATGTTTTCTATTCTTAGTGAGTATTAATGTGCATGTCTTAAGTTTGTATGTACGTGGTACCCCTCAAATTTCGACTTCATCCATTCAGGAGGCTAGTTCTATATCCGAATATGTCTGAAATCGAAGCATAATTTCCCATAAGCAATAATGGGGGAATACAATTAATCTGTTCCAGAAACCAAATATTCACAAAAAATACATTTTTATAGAGACTTCAATTGCAGATTTACATCTACACAACAGATACTATAGTGTTTCATTATGTATCTAAATATAATATAGCATTTGTACTTCCTTCATTGAGGATTGGTAATGGCATCTGGAAGATAGGGAGGAGGATAGAGGGAGTTCGGGGTTAGTTGTTTGGAGGAGAATCCCCATCCACATGAGGACTTCAGGTAAAGCCCTTTCTGGACTTACTTCCATCTACTGTCTTTTTTAATGCCACTAGGACCAGCTACTGAATGTCACTGATCCCCTGTTCAAAAAATAAAACTGTCCCGGCACTCTGTTTCATGGTGCATATTTAGATCCCCCTAAATGGGACATCGTTTCTGTCACTGAAATATTTTACAAAGATGGCTTTGTTTCAGCTCTGCTCAGAGGTGGTATTTCTCCACAAACATTTGTGACATCATTCCACTTCTGCATTATTTCTTCTTCACATCTATGTGTTTCTCATTTCTTTACCACAGGTGGGGTACTACTGTAGCAAGTTTCTTTTGGGCCCATGGTCGCTTATTCACAGTCCCACAAGCACTTAAACACAATGAAATAAAAGTAAAATGTATTGTATGAGTTGCAGGTTAGTGGTTCTCTCAATGCAAATAAACAAAGCCAGACTGGCTCATGCGTGCCTGCATGGGATGCAGACAGAGCAGGGGGGGGCTGGCGGTTAGGTCCGGTACCGGCGGGTCCCAAAATAGGGGCACGTTCGATAATAGGGACAAAGTTGGTTTGAAAAGGGTTCTATTTTTTTAAACGAATTTTGAGGTTCCACTGTATTAAATTTAAGTATTTCATGTGGGAAATTTTTTTTTTTCTGACTTTTGGAGCCTTGCCTTGGTTTAATCTTGATTTCAGTTATTTCTTATGGAGGAAGCTTACATTCGATCTTTTGGATAAATTTTCGGATCACGATGAGCTCGCTGGACGGATTAATATTGTAGGCGGGGGTCCACTGTATATAAAGTGAGAGGGGTTACTAGCCCCTTGCCTCCCGCGCATTCTTAGTCGCCTCTTATGACACGCATGGCTTTGGAGGAAAGCATTCTGTTCCACCTTCCCATGGAGATAAGAGGAAATAAAACAAGAACAAGAATAGAAAGAAAATAGCAGAAAACCCAGAGCGGGTATGTATATATTATGCTTTATAAATGTATGTGTAGTGTGAACTAAGGGTAAGTTGGACAGTAGCAAGGATGTACCTGAAAATATTGCATGGTTTTTGAGACAGAAAAAAAGACTAAAAGCGATCCTACCCTCATGTAAAATAATTACAAGGATTTCCATTTTACACTCATAGGGGCAGGGACAGTAGTAGTACCTCCCTGGGCAGTTGCTGTCTGTCCACTCTACTACCATACATTCCTGACAAGCAAATAATGAAAAAATAATGATAGGCAGGCCTTTCAGACAAATAGTTGAGGACTTAAGAAATCCTCTTGTTCAGCCACACCCGGCAAGGTATCCTACGACAGCAGCGGGGCTCAAATGAAAAAACATGGAGTTTCTCTTTTAACCGTGGCTAATGTATACAGGAGAGAGAGAGGGTTACTAGCCACTTGTTCCCAGAATGTTAGTCGGCTCTTAGGACATCATGGCTTCTTCTTTAACAAACCGGCCGTTATCCCACCAATGAGGGTGGCCCAAGAAGAAAAAAGTTTCTTCTTTAAATTTAGTAATTTATACAGGAGGAAGGGGTTACTTGGCCTGGCTCCTGGACATTTTAGTCAACCTTTACACACACGCACGCTTTTCTTTTTTATATATTTATTAGGAAAACCACTGGCTGATTCCCACCAAGGCAGGGTTGGCACGAAAAAAGAAAAATTTCACCATAATTCACTCCATCATGTCTTGCCAGAAGGGTTGCTTTACACTACAGTTTTAGCTGCAATATTAACACTCCCGACTGCCGCGTTTACCTGAACCCCTTCTAAAATGTACATTTGCTCACTACTCCAACAGCACGTCAAGTATTTAAAACCATTTGTCTCCATTCATCTACCTAATCAGACTGCTCACGCGTGCTGCTTGGGCCCCTGCTGGAGTAGTCATAAGTTCCCATCGCAACAAAAACCTCACACGCTCCCTACCCAACATCACCCTCCCCCCCCGCACGCCACCTTTCCCTAGGCCGACCCCTTACCCCGCGTTCTTCCACTACAGATGATACAATCTAGAAGTCATTCTGTTTCGCTCCATTCTCTCTACATGTCCGAACCACTCACAACCCTTCCTCAGCCCTATGGACAACAGTTTTGGTAATCGCACCTCTCCTAACTTCCAAATAGAATTCTCTGCATTATATTCACACCACACATTGCCCTCAGGACATGACATCTCAACTGCTCAACTCCTTCTCTCGCTGCAAATTTCTTCCCCAAATCTCACTCCAATCGGATATCCAATCTTTCATCATCTCAATCTTTTGTTATCCTCTTAACCTTACTCTTTCCTGTATTCACTTTTAATTTTCTTCTTTTGCTAACCCTACCAAATTCATCCCACCAATCTCTGCAACTTTATCAGAATCTCCAGGAGACCAGTGTCATCAGCTAAAGGGGGCAACTGTGACAACTCCCATTTGTGTGATTCTTTTCTTTTAACTCCACGCCTCGTTGCCAAGGCCTCGCACTTACTTACTCTTACAACCTCTCATCTATAAATATATTAAAAACATACCACGGTGACATCACATCCTTTGTCTTCGTTGGATGGGAGTGTTTGGCTGGTAGACTTGGTGTCTGGTGTGGGAAATAAATTTTCCCTCTTTCCTACATACTCTAACTTGAGCCTCACTATCCTTCGTAAAATCTTCACTGCTGTTTCAGTAACCTACCTCCTACACCCCTTAACTGCAACATCTGCAACATTGCCCTCCTATCACACCATGTTCGACATTACGCATTTTCCAAATCCATAATGGCCACAAAGACCTCTTTAGCCTTAGCTATTAATACTGGCTCTACTTATATGTTTCAGGGTAAACACCTGGTCACAAACCCCAGTCATTTCCTAAAAGCCATCCTTGTTCATCTGCTATCCGATTTCTCTGCTTACTCCATAATTCTTTCAATAATAACTCTACCATACACTTTACCAGGTATACATCAACAGATTATCCCTATATTTTTTGACTCTCTTTTGGTCCCCTTTGCCTTTATACAAAGGAATTATGCATGTTCTCTGCAATCCCTTGGTACCTTACCCACTTCCATACATTTATTAATAATTGCACCAACCCTCCAAAACGATATCCCCTACTTGCTTTTAACATTTCTATTCTTTATCCCATCACTCCCGGCCGTGCCTTACCACCTTTCATTTTAGCCTACTGCCTCACGGTACTTCCCCCACCACGCACAACTGGCTTCTTCTCACTTCCTACAAGATGTTATTCCTCCTTTGCCCTATACACGAAATCACAGCTTCCTATCTTCATCAACATTTAACAATTCCTCAAAAATTTTCCCTCCATCTTCCCCAATGCCTCTAATCTCATTTAATAACTCTCCTCGTCTATTTTTAACTGACAAATCCACTTGTTCTCTAGGCTTCCTTACACTTGTTAATCTCACTCCAAAACTTTTTCTTAGTTGCAACAAATTTGTTGATAAAACATTCTCACCCACTTCTCATTTGCTCTCTTTTTACATTGCTTCACTCCACTCTCTTTACCTCTCTCTTTTTTCCATTTACTCTTCCATCCTTGACTCATCACTTCTACTTGTAAAAATTCTTATATTGCTAAACTGTTTCTCCCTTACTACTCTCTTTACTTCATCATTCCACAGTCGCTCCTCTTCCCTCCGTCTCACTTTCCTATAACCACATACATCGCTGCTGAACACTATTAACACTACATTTTAAAACATACCCCATACCTCTTCGACCCCATTGCCTATGCTCTCATTTCGCCCAGCTGTACCCCAATAGCTGTTTTATTATCTTAACCTTATGCCTCCTCTTTTTGTTTATTTAAACCTTCACCTCTCCTCTTCCCTGATTGCTGCTAATTCTCCGTGTATCCATCTACATTTTACTTTCGTGTAGCTACAACTAGAAAGTGATTGATATATCTGTGGCCTTTCTCTATATACATGTTCATACTGAGTATTACTCAACAGTCTTTTATTCTTCCATACAATAAATCAACAAACAAACTACTGTCATTTCGCCCTACATCATATCTTGTTATACTTATTTATCCTTTACTCTTTTTCTTAAATATATGGATTTACCTACGAACGAAAACCCCTTTCTTTCAAGTTCATTCTCAAAGGGCTACATTATCATTTACACCTGGCCGCCCCAAACTTACCACCACACCCTCTCTAAAAGTTGCTCCTAATTTAGAATTCAGATCACTACACATCACTCTCTCACTTGGTTCAAAAAAGGGGGGCCTCCTTATACATTTCACTTAACATCTCCAGAAAAATCTCTCTCTCCTCTAACAATCCTCTTCTCCAGGTGCATACACGCTGATATTATGACCACTTTTCACATCAACCTTTACTTTAATCCACATAATTCTTGATTTACACATTATATTCTCTTTTCTCCTTCCATAACTGATCCTTCAACATTACTGCTACCCCTTCCTTTGCTATAACTCTCTCAGTATTACTCAGTTTTTATTACACATTTATTTCCCCCACCAAAAATCCCCCTACCCCCTTCTGCTTTGTTTTACTTAGGGCCAGGGACATCCAACTTCTTTTCATTTCATAACATCAGCAATCATCTGTTTCTTGTAATTCTGCACTACATCTACGCACTTTCAAGCATCCCAGTTTTATAAAGTTTTTCTTCTCTTTTTATAAATGTTAAGGAGTAGGGTTTCTAGCCATTGCTCCGCATTTTATGTCGCCTCATACGACACGCTATGGGATTACGGAAGGGAAAGATTCTTTTCATTCCCATGAGACCAATAGAAGAAATAAGAAGAACAAGAGCTTATTTAGGAATAAGAGAAAAACCCTAGTTGTTGTATATATTTATGCATGTGAGTGTCTGTGGAAGTGTGACCAAAGTGTTAAGTAGGGTAGCAGATATCCTGTTATCTAGCGTGTTGATGAGACAGAAAAAAGCACCAGCATTCCTACCAGCATGCTCAAAACATGTTACAGGTTTCTGTTTCCAGTAATCTGGCAGCGACGGTAGTTACTACCCTTGGTGGTTGCCTGTTACCAAAACTACTACCTGAACTGGTTTTGTTTAATAGATTTATAGATGGGTTGCTAAAAGAAGTAAAGCTAGGGTGTTTGGGATGGTGGGAGAGGAGGGTGGGATTTAAATTATGGGGAATCAAATTTTCAAAATGGGATTTGGACACCGTTACTTTTTGCTGATGGTTACTGTGCTTATGGGAGATCAAAAGAAAAATTGCAAGGTATAGTGGATGAGTTTGGGAATGTGTGTAAAGCGTAGAAGGTTGAAAAGTGAACATAGACAAGAGTAGGTGATGAGGGTATCAAATGATTTAGATAAAGAAAAAATTGGATATCACATGGAGGAGGAGTAGTATCGGAAGAAGTGAATGTTTAGATACTTGGGTGTGTGACGTGTCGGCGGATGGATTTCATGAAGGGATGAGATTTATATTGAATTGATGAGGGGAAAGGTGAGTGGTGCCTTGTGGTATATGTGGAGTCAAAAAATGCTATCTATGGAGCAAAGAAGGGAATGTAAATGAAGTATAGTGAGTAACGAACACTTTATGGATGTGAAGCTTGGGGTGGTAATGCAGCAGCGAGGAGACGGTGGAGGCCAGTGGAGATGTCTGTCTAAGGGCATGTGTGGTGTATATATTATGCCTAGAACAATTCGGAGTGTGGAAATTAGGAGAAGGTGTGGAGTTAATAAAGCTTAGTAGAGGGCAGAAGAGGGGTTGTTGAGTGGTTTGGTCATTTAGAGAGGAATGATCAAAGTAGAATGACATGGAAGCATTAACATCTATAGGGGAAAGGAAGGAGGGGTAGGGGTCGTCCTCGAAAGGGTTGGAGAGCGAGTGGGGGTAAAGGAGCGTTTTGGTGGGCGAGGGGTCGGGGCTTGGACTTCCTGCAAGCAGTGCTAGTGAGCGTGTTAGATTGGAGTGAATGGACGGACGAATGATACTTGGGACCTGACGTTCTGTTGTAGTGGGGAGCAGGGTATTATTTAGTGAAGAGATTCAGGGAAACTGGTTATTTTCATATACATTTGTAGTCGGACTCGAGTCCTGGAAATGGGAAGTACAATGCCTGCACTTTAAAGGAGGGGTTTGGGATATTGGCAGTTTTGGGGGAAATATGTTGTGTATCTTTATACGTATATGCTTCTAAACTGTTGTATTCTGAGCACCTCTGCAAAAACAGTGATAATGTGCGAGTGTGGTGAAAGTGTTGAATGATGATGAAAGTATTTTCTTTTTGGGGATTTTCTTTCTTTTTTGGGTCACCCTGCCTCGGTGGGAGACGGCTGACTTGTTGAAAAAAAAAAAAAAAAAAAAAAAAAGTTTACTGAGTATACCAGGTAAAGTGTATGGTAGGGTTATTATTGAAAGAATTAGAGGTAAGACTTTAGAGTGGGTAGTTTTTGTGTAAATCAAGTGTTTACATTCAAGCAATATGTGAACAGTATTTAGAAAAAAGGTGGGAAGTTTTCATTGCTTTTATGGATTTAGAAAAGGCAGATGATAGAGTGGATAGGGGAGCAGTGTGGCTGATGTTAAAAGTGTATGGAATAGGTAGTAAGTTAATAAATGCTATAAAAAGTTTTTATGGGGATAGTGAGGTTCAGGTTGGGGTGTGCAGGAGAGAGGGAGATTACTTCCCAATAAAAGTAGGTCATAAACAAGGATGTGTAATGTCACCATGGTTGTTTAATATACAGTGGTCCCTCATTTATCGTTGTTAATCCGTTCCTGGAAGTGCAACGATTATCAAAAAAGACGATTTTTTAATCAATTTTCCCCATAAGAAATAATGTAAATACAATTAATCCGTTCCTGACACCCAGAAGTATTAAAACAAAAAATTTTTTTACATTAACCCTTTCAGGGTCCGTCCCGTTGATCAACGGCTTTACGTTGAGTGTCCCAACCGTAGATCAACACCAAAATTCTAGCGCCGTCAAATTTAACGCGAAAACGCTCATAGGCCTACATGTGAGAGAACGGGTCTGCGTGGTGGGTGTGCGCCATAAACAAAAAATCTAGGCGCCCGCATAGCATTGTGGGAACGCCGGCTCAGTTACCCTTGTTCACCATGCCTTGTCGCAAGTCAGCTCTCACTCCCCGGAAAATTGGGACTCTCCTCTTCCTATCTGATAGTTCTGACACTGATGGAAGTGGAAATGAAGACGAATTCTACAGTTTTGATCAGTTAGTGACCGAAAAGAATAACCAGGATATCGATAATAGTGCGGGAAAACCTGACGATCCTCAACCTTCTACCTCTGGTGTGGGCACTCGTGACTCACGGTCGGTTGTTCTCATCGCAAGGGGAAAACTAATATTTTCGCGTGGCCAGGCCTCTGACTTCAGTAATGATGATGATAGTGACGTGGACTGTGATTTTATTGCGCTCGACATCAATCGAGTAGTAAATAGTGAGGAATCATATTCACCAGTGAAGCGTCGGTATGTTCGCCGCCGCATGTGCTGGGGGGTAGTGTACCCTATGCTGTGCCCAGGGGACGGAGTACCATCCCGGAGTACATCCCGTGGCCCAACACCAGTTTTAGGTAGTGTAGTGAGGGATGATGTGGCTACACTTGGCATGGATAGACCACAGGCATCAGTGGATGGTGTTAGTGGTGATGGTAGTGGCACCGCCATGCGTTGACTCACGATGCCACGCTGGGACCCACGTGCTGACTCGTCAGTTCAAGGACAAAGGGGGAGTGCCAGCCCCCAGCCCACCACAACCACAACCACCCGCACAACCAGCCTATGATGTCCAGTATCCACCAGCAAACCGTATGTGGGATTGGCAGCAAAATCCCAATTTTGTTCCCAAGCCTCACCACTTTGATGATTCTCAAAGGGGAAATTTTCTACCTACTTGTCCCTTGGAACCACAGCCAATGAACGGGGAATTTCTTTGGAATTATTTTTTGACCAGCCATTGATGGAAATTATTGTCAGGGAAAGTAATAAGTATTTTGAGTTACACCATGGCAAATATGATCTTATCACCACAGTCAAGACTACACAGGTGGAAAGAGACGACTGTTGCAGAAATGTATTTGCTTTTTGCACAATAATGCTTATGCCTCACGTCTATAAGCATAATATAAAAGCATACTGGCCCACAGATCGGCTAATTTCTCCCCCGGTTTCGGGTGAAATACCAGTGAAAGGTTTATCTTACTCTTACGTATGTGCATTTCTCTGACAAAACCAGGCCTGACAGAGTGACAGGTTATACAAGATTAGAAATGTTTTCATGTATCTCAAACAAAAGTTCAGGATATACTTTTATCCATTCAAGAATCTTGTAATTGACGAGTCTTTGATTTTGTTCAAAGGTAGACTGTCATTCAAGCAGTTATATCCCGAGAAAGAGGAAACGCTTTGGTTTTAAAACTGTTTGTACTCTGTGATTGTGACAGTGGCCTTGTGTTGGATATTGTTGTATACACGGGTAGTAAAACATTGAAAGTTTACCAAGATATTATTGGGTATCTCAGGTGACGTAGTGAGAAACATGATGGCACCTTATCTTGGTAAGAGGCATACTTTATATACCAATAACTGGTACACAACCCCATTACTCAGTGATTTCATGCGAGCGAACAAGACAGATGTGTGTGGCACAGTGCGTTCTAATCGTAAACATATGCCCAGGCTAAACGCAGGTGCTCGTGGTGTGACGTGCAGGTGTTTACTGCCAATGACATCATGGCATTACGGTGGCATGACAAACGAGATGTCACATTGTTGACAACCATTCACCGTAATGAAATGCAAGACAGTGGCAAAGTTGATTGAGTGACTAATGAAGTATTCGAAAACCAGTGGGCAGTGATTGATTATACACAAAACATGCGCTTGGTTGACAAGTGGACATGCAGATTGGTTTTGTTGACTGTGTTCGTAAGAGTTACAAGTGGTACATGAAACTTTTCTTCCATCTCATGGAAAATTTCAATGCTCAATGATATAATATGTACCAAATAAAGACTGGCAACAGACCACCGTATGGTGAATTTTGTTTGTCTGTTGTCAGACAACTCATAATGAAGTACCAGGTAACAACACCTGCTATACAACATGGTCCTCGAATTCCTCAGGATATACCCAAGCGTTTGAGGAGAGAAGGTGATCATTTATAATACAGCTTCCTTCAACTAAGAAGAAATTTGCTCAGAAGAGATGCATTGTCTGTGCACAAACAAAACGACGGCAACAAAGACACAAAGACACTCGGTTTATGTGTGAGGAATGTAAGGTGCCCCTGTGCATGGTGCTTGTTTCAAGGAGTTCCACAAGCTCCAGCAGTTCTAAAACCATGTCCCGTGATTGTAAATATGTAAATATATGATAGAACATTAGTATTATACAATATTTGTGCATGTTTATTGTAATAAACAACAGTGGTAAACAATAATATGATAATAACTTTAGTATGGTTATTGTGTTCAATACAGTGAGTTTATATATATACATTATATACAGTATTGGTCTCTCAGGCCCCAAATGTTAGTAGGAATAGAAAAAAAATTGGAAAAGAAAAGAAAAAAAAAACTAAAACCCAAAATAATGTAATGCGCGTATGTGGAATTCGTCGATGTTGCCGCCACCACATCATTTTTGACAAACTTTTTGGCACTGTATCTCGGTAAGTACTGATCAGATTTTTTTTTGTCTTATTACCTTCACAAAAATATGCTCTTTAATTCTGTAAGATTTTTTTTTTTTTTTTTTTTTTTTTTTTTTTTTTTTTTTTTTTTTTTTTTTTTTTTTTTTTTTTTTTTTTTTTTTTAAAATTTCTTGGACACTGGAGCACCACTTCAGATTTTGGCCTTGGACCCTGAAAGGGTTAAATACAGGTGCTGTATATAAACAATACAATGGGACATGAAGAATGAAACATTAACAGCATAACACTTACCTTTATTGGCGATTCTTCTTAGTGTATGGAAGACTGGAGGAGGAGAGAGATTGGATTAGTTACTGTTTGGAAGGGAAATCCTCTTCCATCAACACCTTAAGTACCAAGTCCTTTTCTGGGGTTACTTCTCTGTTTCTTAATGCCACTAGGACCAGCTTGAGAGTCATTGGAGTCCTGTCTCACAAAAAAAAGTGTCTAGAGAGTTCTGTTTCTGGAGTCTCTTTAAAACTTCCCTAAAATGGGCCAAGACTCTGTCACTGTACAAGTTGCTGATATGGCTTGCAACATCCTTCTCAGGGTGAATTTTTTCTCCATAAATCTTTCCAAACCTACCCCACATTTCAAAAATCTCCTTAATTTTTTGAAGAAGGCACCCTACTTCCATCTCTCTTCCTCCTCCTCTGCAGCAAGATTCTGAGCTGCGATCTGTTGCTGTTCCTGCTGAAGTCTTGCAGCTCCTCAGTGGTTAGCTCTTCGTTTTGGTCCTCCACCAACTCTTCCACATCCTTCAAACTCACATCCAAAACCCCCTGGAACTCCCCAATGCCACAGTAGATGTCACAACTGACACAGGCTCATCAGGGTCAGCCACAAACCTTCAAAATCCCGCTTGTGGACACAACCTGGCCACAATTTTCTTCCAAGGGAGAGTTCAAAGTCCTGGTAGTCACTCCCTCCCAAGCCTTACCTATAAGGGTTATGCAGTGGAGGATATTGAAGTGTTCTTTCCAAAACTCTCTTAGGGTCAAGTGAGTGTCTGAGGTCACATTTTAAAACACCTTTTAAACATGCTTTTGGGGTACAGTTTTTTTAAAGTTTGATATGACCTGCTGGTCCATGGGGTGGAGGAGGGGAGTGGTATTCAGGGGCAAGAATTTACTGTGATGAACCCAAATCCTGCAGAATTAGGTCATCCAAGTTTGGAGGATGAGCAGGTGCATTGTCCATTACTTGGAGGCACTTGAGATCCAATTTCTTTTCCAAGAGGTAATTCTTCACACTAGGGCCAAAAACTTCATTGCACCACTCGACGAAATTTTCCCCCGTGACCCATGCCTTATTATTAGATCTCCAAAACACACACAATTTACTCTTCATGACATGTTTTTTTTTTTTTTTAACACTTGAGATTTTCAGAATGGTACACTAGTAACGGCTTCACTTTGAAATCCCCACTAGCAATAGCACAGAACATGAGCATCAGCCTGTCTTTCATAGGCTTGTGTCCTGGCAGTCCCTTTTCCTCCTGAGTAATGTAGGTCCTCTTTGGAATTTTCTTCCAAAAGAGGCTATTTCGTTACAATTGAACACTTGTTCAGGTTTTGGTCCTTCAGCCTCTGTGTACTCCTTGAATTCACTTATGAATTTTGTAGCTGCAATTTTGTCCGAACTAACAGCCTCACCATGCGTTATCACACTCTATATGCCACTATGGTTCTTAAATCTCTCAATTCAACCTTTGCTGGCCTTAACCCTTTCGGGGTTTCAGCCATACTAGTACGGCTTACGCCCCCACGGTTTTTGATGTACTAGTACGCCTAAATTATAGCGCCCTCAGATCTACTGAGAGAAAGCTGGTAGGCCTACATGTGAAAGAATGGGTCTATGTGGTCAGTGTGCACGGTATGAAAAAAAATCCTGCAGCACACAGTGCGTAATGAGAAAAAACAAAACTTTGACCGTGTTTTTGGATTAAAACTGCGACTTTGCACTGTATTTTCATATGGTATTTATTGTTGTATTCTAGTTTTCCTGGTCTCATTTTATAGAATGGAAGACATATTACAGAAATTGAGATGATTTTGACTGGTTTTACTATGAAAAGTACCTTGAAATTGAGCTCAAAGTAGCAGAAATGTTTGATTTTTTACAGAAGTTCGAAAGTAAATAAATCATGCTATGCATTCAATACATGTCAACTGGCGAGTCTAATATTCTTTCACAAGTGCGCTGATATTATTTATACCATTTCTACGCTAATGCAGTAGTCTGCATAACAGTAAATCTTCTATTTTTTTGTGAGAATAAAAATTCGAAGTGGAAAGCAAAAGAATGTAAGAGGAGCGTGGGGACATGACTAATGAACAGAGGAAATGATATTTTAGTGCCAGGAATGTCTTTCTTGTTTATTCTGGACCCTATTCAGAAATTGGCATCTTTTGAAATTTGTGTGAAATTGGCAAAATTGCTAAATTCTGACCACTGTTTTGGATAGTTGAAATCAGTAAATGGGTGGTTTCTTGTACTCATTCGATAGAAAAAATGGAGTTCTAGCGAAATAGTTATGATTTTTGTCTACTAGTACACTGGAATTGGCCAAGAATAGGGCTCGAAGTGGGCAAAATCGCCGATGCGTAAACATCTTCGAGACCGCTAACTTCACGAGAGCATAATTCCATAAGTTTTGCATCAAATTTCATACTTTTGGTGTCATTATGATTGGGAAAAGACTCTGTTATCTTTTCATAAGATTTTTTTTTTTTTTTTTTTTAAATTTTGGCGACCCTGAGAACAAGTCTCTGAGAGGGCCTGTCGACCCTGGAAGGGTTAAATTCACAAATATCAATACTTGTTGCAGGCAATTTCTTTACAGATCGTCATGCAACTGTCTAGCCTTTTCACAAATAATCGACATCATAAGACGATCTCCTGCTAATTGTTTCTCGTTTATCCACACCAATAATAATTTCTCAACCTCTTCGAGTACTGGTGATCTCATTTTTGTTAGCATATTTACCCCCTTTGCAACAACAGCTTCCTTGATTTCCTTTTTCTTTGCCACAATGGAAGATATGGTTGTACGGGATTTGTTATACATCCTGGCCAGTTCGGCCACACGTACGCCACTTTCATATTGTTCAATGATGTTTATCTTAAATTCAATTGTATTTGTCACCTTTACCAAAGGCTTGGCACTAGGAGCTTTCTTTGGAGCCTTGGTAGCTTATTTAGCACTTGCAAGCACTAAAATGAATGGAATATTATGAAATATTTTGTATGAACAAGTGAGGGGACCATCGCTCACTGGTAAACAATGGCACACTGGCTGGGAAGGGAGGCCGACGTGGCTCAGAGCCATGAGTACACGTCCAGGACAAATGGCGATTAGCGACTCAACCGACCATTTGTGAGTCAATGTTTGGACTAAAATAACGCGACGATTTCCGAAAAGGACGACTATCGAGCCCAACTATTATCAAGGGACCACTGTATTTATAAATGGGGTTGTGAAAGAAGTAAATGCTAGGGTGTTGGGGAGAGGGGTGGGATTAAATTATGGGGAATCAAGTACAAAATGGAGTTGACACAGTTATGTTTGCTGATGATACTGTATTTATGGAGATTCTAAAGAAAGTTACAAAGGTTAGTGGATGAGTTTGGGAGGGTGTGTAAAGGTAGAAAGTTGAAAGTGAACGTAGATAAGAGTAATGTGATGAGGATATCAAACAATTTAGATAAAGAAAAATTGGATATCAGATTGGAGAGAGGGAGTATGGAAGAAGTAAATGTTCTCAGATATTTGGGAGTTGATGTGTCAGCAGATGCATTTATGAAGGATGAGGTTAGTCATTAAATTGATGAAGGAAAAAAGGTGATGGTGCATCGAGGTATTTGTGGAGACAAAAAAACGTTATCCATAGAGGCAAAGAAGGGAATGTGTGAAAGTATAGTCGTACCAACACACTTGTATGGGTGTGAAGCTTTGGGATGTCCTGTCTAAGGGAAGTGTGTGGTGTAAATATTATGCAGAGAATTCGAAGTGTGGAAATTAGGAGAAGGTGTAGAGTTAATAAAAGTATTAGGCAAAGGGCTGAAGAGGGGTTGTTGAGGTGTACACAAATGGAGCAAACTCTTCCACTCAACCAATCACAGTTGGTGTCCCACAAGGAAGTGTCCTTGGCCCACTCCTCTTTCTCATTTACATCAATGACCTACCGAATGCATCACAGCTTACTCAAACCCATATTATTTGCAGATGACACAACATACATCTTCTCTCACCCAAACCCAGTCATACTGGCTAATACTGTTAATGCCGAATTGCAGAAAATATTTACCTGTATGATGACATAACCTTACCCTCAGTGCTGACAAAACCTATTTCATGCAGTTTGGAAACAGAGCTGCAACTGTTCCACTTAACATTACGATAAACGGATCACCCATCACAAGGAATCCACCTTGACAGTAGCCTCAAATTCCAGACACACGTACAACAAATTTCTAAGAAAATCTCTAAGACAGTAGGCATACTATCGAAGATACGGTGCTATGTTCCACAATCAGCTCTCCTTGCACTGTATCATTCACTCGTCTACCCTTATCTCGCATATGGAATTTGTGCATGGGGATGAACAACATTAAATTGCCTAAGACAACTAATAATCCAGCAAAAGGCTGCAATCAGAATGATGACAAATTCCCACTTCCGACAGCCTACTCCACCAATATTCCAAGTCTAAAACTGCTCACCGTTAAGAACATTCATACTTATTTATACCCCCCAAAAATAAAAATTC
>NW_026506585.1:0-38303 GCF_026875155.1 Cherax quadricarinatus
AGGTGGTGCCCGAAGTGACCAGTGTTTATTGGTGTGCCCGAGGATGACCAGTGTTGTGATAGGGTGCCCACTGAGGTTGACTTGTGGTATAGTGGTCCCGAGGAGTTTCCAGTAGTAGTTGGTGGTACCTAAGAGTTGTCCAATGTGTATAGGTGGTACCGAATGTCTAAAACATGTTATAGTAGTGGTGCCTCACGGTTGTCCAGTGTGGTAGTAGGTGGTACCACGAGGGCTAAACATGTGGTAGTAAGTGGTGCCCGAGGGTTGTCCAGCTGTGGCTGTTAATGGGTGCCGGATAGTTGTTCAGTGGGTAGTAAGTGGTGCCCGAAGGGTTTTGCAAGTGTGGTGAGTAGGTGGTGCCGAGGGTTTGACCAGTGTGGCGTAAGTAATAGTGGTGACCGAAGTGTGACCAGTATGGTATAGGTGGTGCCGAGCGTGACCACGTGGTAGTAAGTGGTGCCCGAGTTTAGCAGAGTGGTAGTAGGTTTTGCCCGAGGTTGACCATGGTGTAGTAAGTGGTGCCGAGATGACGCAGTATGCTAGTAGTGCTTGCCGAGGTTGTCCAGTGTGTAACTAGTGGGCCCGAGATGTCCAGTGTGAAATAAGTGGAGCCCGAGCGTTTAGCATGTGTAGTAGTTGTGCAGGAGGGGTGCCAGTGTGGCAGTAAGTGGTGCCCGAGCGTGTGTCCATGTTGTATTAAGATGGTGCCGAGGGTTGTCAATGATGTAGTACTTGTTCCCGACGGTTGACCAGTGTGGCACATAAGTTGTTGCCCGATGGGATGTTTTGGTAAAAGTGGTGCCCGAAGGTGTACCAGTGTGGTAGTAATTGGAGCCCGAGGGTTGTCAAGTGTGGTAGTAAGTGGAGCGTGAGGGTTGTCCAAGTGGTAGTGAGTTGAGCCCGAGGGTTGTGCAGTGTGGTATTTGGTTTTGCCCGAGAGGTGACCCGTGTTGTACGTAGGAGGGTTTGCCCGATGTGACCAGTGTGGTAGCAGTGAGCCCGAGGGTTGACCAATGTGGTAAGGAAAGTTGAGCCTGGTGAACGCGAGTGTTGTCCAGTGTGGTAGTAGTGGTACCTGAGGGTTTGTCCCAGAGTGGTAGTAAGTGTGCCCGTCGGGTTGAACATGTAGTAGTAGAGTGGTGCCTTGAGGGTGTCCAATGTAGCAGTAGGATGTACCCGAGGGTTTACGCTCCGTCGGAAGTGGGGCCCGAAGGGTTATGCCCAGAAGTGAGTGTAGTGGTGCCTCGATGGGTTGTCGCAGTGAGGTTATAAGTGTGCTCCAGAGGTTGATCGCGAGTTGGGTAATTAGTAGCTGGTGCCTGAGGGTTGTCCACTGTGTAGAAGGTGGTGCCCGGTAGAGTTTTGTCCAGATGTGGTAGTAAGCGGTGCCCGAAGTTTATGATCCGTGCTGGTAGTAGGTGGTATCTGAGTGTTGTCCAAGGTGGTATAGGTGCGTACCCGAGGTTACAGCCCCGTGTGGAAGTGGGTGCCCGAGGGTTTGCACAATATTGTACTAATGGTGCCTCAAGGGTTTTGTATAAAGTGTGGTAGACGTGGGTGCCCTAGGTGTCCTAGTGTTGTATGTAGGTGGTGCCTGACGGTTGATCCATGTTGGTAGTGGTTGTGGCCCGAGGGTTGACCGCGTTGAGGTAGGAGGTTTGCCCCGAAGAGATTGTTCATGTGTTGTAATGTGCCCGCGTTAGTGCGTGTGTGTAGTAAGTGGGTGAACCGAGGGTTGTGCATGTGGTAGAAGGTGGCTGCCCGAGGGTTGACCAGTATGTGAAGTAAGTCGAGCTGAGACTTGACCAGTGATGTAGTAGTTGTGCCCGAGGCTGACCAGTGTGGCGTAGTAAGTTGGTGCCACGAGGGTTGACCAGTGTGGAAGCAGGTGCGTGCCTTGAGGGTTGTCCAGTGAGTAGTAAGGGCGCCTGCGAGTTAGTCCCAGTGATGTAGTAGTTGGGTGCCCGAGGTTGACCCACATGTAGTTGGTGGTGCCCGAGGAGGCCAGTGTGGTAGTAGTGGGTGGCCCGAGGGTTTGACCAGTGTCGGTAGTAAGTTTTATGCCCGAGGTTGACCTGGTGAGGGTATAAGTGGTGCCCGAGGGTTGGCCCCGTACTGTTAGTAAGTGGTGCCCGAGGTTTGACCAGTGAGAAGTAGTGGTGTTGCCCGAGTGTTGTCCACATGTGGTAGTAAGTGGTGCCAAGGGTTGTCCTCTGTGGAGTTGGGTGTGGCCCGAGGCTTGTCCAATGAGGTTGGTAAGTAAGTGCCCGAGGGACTGTCTGAGTGTGGAAGAAAATGTGCCCGAGGGTTGTCCAGTGTGATAGTAAGTGGGTGCCCGAGGGTTGACAGTAGTGTGGCAGTAGTATGCCCAAGCGTTTGAATATTGTGGTAGCATTGGGTGCCCGATGGTTGTCCCAGTGTGGTAGTAAAGTGGTGGCCCGAAGTGACCATGTAGTAGTAAGTGGTGCCCGAGGTATTATCTAGGTGGTATTAAGTGGCGCACGAGGGTTGACCAGTTTGTAGTAAAGTTGGTACATGAGGGTTGAGATATTGTGGTAGTAATGGTGCCCGAGTGTTTGATACAGTGGGTATAAGTTGTGCCCGAGGGGTTGACTCAGTGTGTATTAAGTGGTGCCCGAGGTTGACCATGTGGTAGTAGTGTTGCCCTAGGGTTCACCAGTGCGTAGTAAGTTGTGTCCCACCTAGGTGACACTTGTGGGTAGTAAAGTGGTGCCTGAGGGTTGACCAGTGTGGTAGTAAGTGGTGTCCCGAGGGTGAAAAAAAACCTGTGTTGGAGTTAAGTCCGTGCCTGAGGGTTGACCAGTGTGTAGTTAATGGTGCCCGCTGTTGACCCAGTGTGGTATTAAGTTGTGCACCTAGGTGACCAGTGTGTTAGTTAAGACTGTGCCCGAAGGGATGTCCAGTGTGGTAGCAATGGTGCCGTAGGATTGACCATGTGGGCAGGTTATGGTGCCGGAGGGTTGAAACAGTGTGGTAGGTAATAGTGCCGAGGGTGACCAGTGTGGTAGTATTGGTTCCCCGAGGGTTGTCCAGTGGTGGTAGTAATGTCCGGAGGGTTGACCAGATCGTGGTATAAGTGTGCCGAGGTTGACCATTGTGGCAGAAAGTCGTGCCCCAGGTGACCAGTGTGGTATAATTTGGTGCCCGATGGTTGACCAGTGTGGTAGTAAGTGTGCCCGGAGGGTTAGACAGCAGTTGTGGTAGTTACAGTAGGTGCCCGCGGGTAAGACCACTGTTGTCTAAGTTCGTGCCGAGTGTTTTCCATATTGGTAAGTAAGTGGTACCTGAGGTTGTCCAGTGTGGCAAGTAAGTGGTGCCCCAAGGTGACCAGTGTTGTATAATAGGTGGTGCCAGAGGTAGAACAGTGATGTAGGTATGTGTGCCCGAGTGTTGTCCAGTGTGGTAGTAGTGGTGCCCAAGTTTTGACCAGTGTTGTACTAGGTGGTCCCCGAGGTTGACCATTGTGGTAATAAGTGGTGCCTAGGGTTGTCCAATGAGTAAGTACGTGGTTGCCCGATAGGTTACACAACCAGTGACGTAATAGGTGGTGGGCCGGAGGGTTGACCAGTGTGGCCAGTAAGTGGTGCCCGATGGTTGTCAGTGTGGTAGTATGAGGTGCCCGAGGATGTCCCAGATGTTGGTAGTAATGGTGCCACAAGAGTTGTCAAGTGTTGTAGTAAGTGTGAGGCTGAGGGTTGTCCAGTGTGGTAGTAAGTGGTGCCACAGGGGTTGTCCAGTGTGAAACGTAGGTGGCGCCAGAGTGGTTTGTCAAACACCTCGCCACCCCTGTGTGGAGTAAGTTTTGCCCGAGGGTTGTCCATGTGCGTAGTTGGAGGTGCACCGAGAGGTTGTCCATTGTTGGGTAGTAGGTGGTTGACCCGAAGGTGAGCCGTGTGTAGTAGTGAGCGGTGCCCTAGTGACACCGAGAGTGTGGTATAGAGCTGCATGCCCGAGGTTGACCAGAGTGGTAGTAAAGTGGAGGCCTCGAGAGGTTTGTCAAGTGTGGTATATAAGCGGTGCCTGAGTTGTCCAGTGCGGGTGTAAAGGGTTCCCGAGGTGTTGTTTAAGATTGGTAATAAGTGGTGCCCGAAGGTTGTCCAGTGTGGTAGTAAGAGGACCCAGATGTGTCAAGTGCTGGTAGTAGAGCGGTGCCCGAAGGTTTTCCAGTGTGGTAGTTGGTTAGGCCCGAGGATTGTGCAGAGTGTAGTAAGTGTGGCCCGAGGGATGTCCGATGTGGTAGAGTAATGGTGCGCCAATAGTTGTCAAGTGAGTTTGTAGTAAGTGGTGCGGCGAGGGTTTGTCCAGTTTGTAGTAAGTGTGAGCCGAGGGTGTTGTCCAAGTGTGGTAGTTGTGGCGCCAGAAGGTTGTTATGTGTGGGTAGTAAGTGTTGCCCGAGGGTTGTCCAGTGTGGTGTTTGGAGGTGCCCGAGGGTTTGTTCCAGTGTGTTATGTAGTGGTGCCCGAGGAGTGACCGTGTGTGGTAGATATGCGGTGCCCCAGTGACAAGTGGTAGTAGGTGTGGCCGTCTGAGTTTTGACCGTGTGGTGAGTAAGTGGTTGCCAGAGGTGCTTGTCCATGTTGGTAGTAGGTGGTACCTAAGGTTTCTGTTCCATTGTGTAGTAGGTGGTACCCGTGGGCTGACCAGTGTGGTTAGTAAGTGGTACCCGAGGTAGTATGTCCAGTGATGGTTGAAAGTGTGCCTGGAGGGTTGAGCAGTGTGGTATAAGTTTTGCCCGAGGTGTTTTGGCATGTGAAATATTGTGCCTGGATGAGGTTGAACCAGTGTCAAGTACAGCGAGGTCGCCGAGGTTGACCAGTAATGGTATTCTATAGGTGGGTGACCCAGGGCTGACCAGTGGTGTAGGTAAGTGGTGCCCGAGGGTTGCCAGTGTGGTAGTAAGTGTGCCCCGAGGGTTGTTCCAGTGTGGTAGTGAGTGGTGCCCGAGGTTTTGCCAGTTCCATGTAGTAGGTGCTGTGCCTGGCGGTAGTCCAGTGTGGTTAGGTGGTGCCCGAAGGTTGAGCCAGCGATTGAGGAGGTGGTGCCAGAGAGTTTGTCCAGTGTGTTGGTAAGTTGATGCCCGAGGGTTGTGCAGTTGTGCGGCTAGATAAGTCATGCACGAGGGTTGTGCAGTTGGCTGGTAGTAGGTGGGTGCCCCAAGGGCTAGACCAGTGTGGTAGTAAGTGTGCCCGAGGGTTGTCCAGTGGTGGTTGTAAGTGGTGCCGCAGGTTTGTTCAGAGTGGAATTAGAGTGGTGCCCGAGGGATAAGCAGTGTGGTAATAAGGTGGTTGGCCGCCGCGAGGTTGACCAGTGTGTTAGAAAGATGGTGACGAGGTGACCAGTATGCTAGTAAGGATGCTGCCGCGCGAAGGGTTGTCCTGTGTGGTAATAAGATGGTGCCCGAGAGTTGTCCAGATGAGGTAGATAAGTGGTATGCCCGAGTGTCTGTCAAGTGAGGTGAGTAAGTGTTTCCCGATGTTGACCATGGTGGCAATAAGTGGTGGCCCGAGGGTTTTTTAGTGGCGACAATAAGTGGAGCCCGCAGTTTGTGCCATTGTAAGTAGCAAGAGGGGAGCCCGAGGTTGTTCAAGGTGTGGTAGTAAGTGGATTGTCTGAGTTTGTCCAGTGTGGTAGTAATGGTGCCAGACATTGTCCGTTGTGGTATGTGTGCACGAGGGTTGTGCATTGAGTGGTAAGTGGTTGTGTCCCCCCGAGGTGACCAGTGTTAATAGTAGGTGGTGCCCCTAGTGCCCCAGAGTGGTAGTAGGTAGCTGACCCGAGTTGACCAATGAGGTAGTAAGTGTGCCCGAGTGATGTCCAGTGGTGAGTAGTTAAGTGGTACCTGAGGGTTGTCCATGTGGTAGTAATTGTGTGCCCGAGGATGACCAGTGTTATAAGCTAGTGTGCCCGATGCCCCGAGGTTGTACCAGAGTGTGGTCTGTAATTGTGCCCGAGGTTTGTGCACTGTGGAGTAGTGGTGCCCAAGGGTGACCAGTGTGGTAAGTAATTGAGTTCCGAGTTGACCAGTGGTGGTAGTAGGTGAGGTGCCCGAGGGCTGACCAGTTTTGGTAGTGAAGTGGTGCCACAAGTTTAGTCCAGATGTCGGTAGCAGGTGGTGCTTTGCGAGGAGTTGTTCCAGTGTGGTATAATTGGCGCCTGAGGGTTGTCGCAGTGTTTTACAGTAGGAGTGGTGCCCGAGGGTTGACCAGTATTATGTAGTTGGTGGTGTCCCGAGTGGCCAGTGTGGAATAGGTGTATGAGCCTCGAGGGTTTGAGCCAGTGGGGTAGTAAAGTTTTAGCCGAGGGTTGTCCTGTGTGTAGTAAGTGGTGTCCGAGGGTTGGCCGGTGTAGGTATAAGTGGTGCCCGAGGGTTGACCAGTGGGTAGTAGTTGGTGCCCGAGTGTTGTCCCACTGTGGTAGTAGTGGGTGCCCAAGGTGTCCACTGTGGGTAGTAGTGTTGTCCTCCCGAGGCTTGACCAATGAGGTTGGTGAGTAGTGCCCGAGGGTTGTCATGTGGTAGTAAGTGGGCCCCAGTGGTTGTTCAGTGTGGTTAGTAAGTGGTGCCGAGGTTGTTCAGTGTGGTAGTAGGTGGTGCCTCAGGGTTGACCAGTTGTGAGTAAGTAGGTGGTTGCCTGAAGGTTGTACAGGTAGGTAGCTCAAGTTGCGTTGCCCGAAGTGACTCAGAGTGGATAGTAAGTGGTGGGCCCGAAGGGTTTCCGAGTTAGGATAGTAAGTGGGTGCCCTAGGTGACTATGTGGTAGTAAGAGGTGCCCCGGAAGGGTTGCACGAGTGTGTAATAATGTGCCCGAGGGTTAACTAGTGTGGTAGTAAGTGGCGCCAAGGTTGACCAGTTGAGTAAGTGGTGCCAAGAGTGGTTGGCCACAGTTAGGTAGTATGTAGTGTCCAAGGGTTGACCAGTGTGGTAAGTAAGTTTGTGCCTGAGGGTTTCCAGTGTGGTAGAAATGTGGTCCCGAGGGTTTGACCAGTGGTGGTTAGAAAAAGGTGCCCTAGTGGACTAGTGTGGGTAGTATGTGGTGCCCGAGGTTTGACCAGTGTTGGTAGTAAGATTGTGCCCGAGGGGTTTACCAGTGTGGTAGTAATTGGTGCCCGAGGGTTGGCCAGTATGGTAAGTAAGTTTGCCCAGAGGGTTGACCTGTGTTGAAGTAAGGTGGTGCCCTAGGTTGACCACTGTGGTAGTAAGTGGTGGCCGCGGAGGGTTGCCCAGAGTGGATAGTACGTGGGTTCCCGAGGGTTGACTCATGTGGTAGTAAGTGGGTGCCCGAGGTTTGTCAGTGTGGATTAAGTGGTGCCGGAAGGTTAACCAGTGTCGGAGTAGTAAGTGGTGCCCGATTTTAGACCAGTGTGGAAGTAAGTGGTGCCCTAGGTGACTCAGTGTGGTAAGTAGAGGTCCCGATGTTGTCCAGTGTTTTTTGGGTGTCATAGGTGTTGCCGAGGTTTGACCAGTGATGTGTCATTAAGAGGTGCCGGAGGTTGACCAGTGTGGTATAGGTGGTCCCGAGGGTTGGTCCATTGTGGTAGTAAGTGGTGCCGAGGGTTGAACTCAGATGTTGTAGTAAGTGGTGCCTCGAGTGCTTCGACGGGTGTGGTCTAGTTACAGTGTCCTGGTGACCCCTGTGAGAAGTAACGTGGACCCGAGGGTTGACCACTTTGGTAGTAAGTTGTGCCCGATTGTTGACCAGTGTTGGTAGTAAGTGAGTGCACGAGGGTTGACCATTGTGTAGTAAGTGGTGCCGAGGTTGACCAGTGTGGTAGTAAGTGGTGCCCGAGTGGTTGACCATTGTGGTAGAAAGTGGTGCCCGGGGGTGACCCCTAAGGTTCTAAGTGGTGCGCAGCGTGTTGTCCATTGTGGTAGTAGTTGGTACATGATGGTAGTCCATTGTGGCAGTAAGTGTGCCCGTGAGAGTTGAACAGTGTTGTGGTATGGTGCCCGAGGGTTGGTCCAGTGTGGTGATTAGGTGGGTGCCCAAGGGAAGACCATTGTTGAAATAGGTGGTGCCCGAGTGTTGACCAGTGTGGTAATAATTGGTGCCCGCGGTTGTCCAGTGTAGAGTACGTGGCCCCTATGTTGCCCGATGTCGTAATAGTGTTGCCCGGAGCGTTGACGCAGTGTGGCAGTAAGTGTGTGCCCGAGGTTGTCCTAGTGTGGTAGTAAGTGGTGCCCGAGGGATGTCCATTGTGGTATGATAATGGTGCCCAATGGTAGTCAAGTGTTGTAGTAAGTGGTCTGAGGGATGTCCAGTTGGTAGTAAGTGGTGCCCGAGGGTTGTCCAGTGAGGTAGTAGGTGGCGCCAGAGGTTGTCATGTGTGGTCGTAAGTGGTGCCCAGGGTTGTCCAGTGTTGGTAGATGGATGTGCCCGAGGGTTGTCCAGTGTGGTATAGGTTTGCCCGAGTTGACGCGGTGTTGTAGTAGGCGGTGCCTAGTGACCATGTGGTATGTAGGTGGAGCCCGAGGGTGTGACCAGTGTGGTAAGTAAGTGTTGGCCATAGTGTTGACCAGTGTGTAGTAAGTGGTACCTAAGGGTTGGTCCAGTGTGGTATAGGTGGAACCCGAAGGTCTAAATGTATATAGTAGTGACCAGTGTGGTAGTAATTGGTACTCGAGGTTTCCAGTGTGGTTGAAAGTGGAGCCGGAGGTTTGTGCAGTGGTGGGTAGTAAGTGGTGCCCGAGGGTTTTGCAGTGTGGTAGAGGTGGTGCCCGAGGGTGAATCATGTGGTAAAGTGGGTGCGTCCGAGAATGAACCATATGCAAGAAAGGTGCTGCCGAGGTAGTCCAGTGTGGTAATAATGGTGCCCGACATTTTGTACCTGTTGTGAAAATAAGAGGTGCCCGAAGCGTAGTGCAGTGATGGGTAAGTAAGTGGTGCCCGAGAGGTTAGTCAAGTGTGTCAACAGTAAGTGGTTCCCCGTCGAGGGTGTTCTTAGTGGTAATAAGTGGGCGCGAAGGTTGTCCGAGTGTTGGTATGTAACGTGGTGACCTGAGGGTTGAACAGTGTCATGCGATAGAGGTGGTTCCCCCGAGGGTTTGTCCGGTGTGGTTGTAGGTGGGTTACCAATGACGGTTTGTCCAGTGTGGTAGTAATTGGTGCCCCAGGATTGGTCCAGTGGGTAGTGGTGTGCCCGAGGTTGGTGCAGTGTGGTATGTGGGTTTTGTGCCCGAGTTACCAGTATGGTTATCGTAGGATGGTGACTCGAGGTCAACCAGTGTGGAGTTAGTAGTGATGCCGAGGGTTGACCAACGTAGGTAGTAATGGGGTTGCCTGAGGTTGTCCAGCTGAGTTGGTAGTAAATGGTGCCCGACGATTTGTCGCAGTGTGGTGGTGGTGCCCGATATTTGTGCAGTGTGGTTGTGGTTTTTGCCCGAGGTGACCAGCTGTTATAGTAAGGGTGGTGCCCGAGGTGACCAGTGTGGGAGTAGGTGATCCCACGAGGGTTGACCAATAGGGTAGTAAGGGTGCCCCGAGTGTTGTGCCAGTGTGGGAGAAGATGGTACCTGAGGTTTGTCCCATGTGTTAGTAAGTGGTGCCCGAGGGTTGAAAACAGGTTGTAGTAGGTGGTGCCTGAGGGTTTGTCCATGTGCAGTAGGTGGTACCCGAGGGTAGTCCGTAGTTGATTGGTATTAGTTGTGCCTGACGGATTCCAGTGTGGTAGTAAAGGTGGTTGCCCAGAGTTCTCCAGTGTGGTTGTAGAGTGGTTGCCCTAAGTGTTTGCAGCATGTGGCGTAGTAAGTGGGTGCCCGAGTGTTGTCCAGAATGTGGTAGTATGGTGGTACCTGAGGGTTGTCCAGTGTGGTAGTAGGTGGTACCGTGGCGAGGGTTTTACCCGTGTGAATGGTGCCCGAGGTGTTGCACATGTTGGGGTTTTTTATAAGTAAGGATGGTGCCCGAGGGTTGTCCAGTGTGGTAGTAGGTTGGTGCCCTAGGATGTCCATAGTTGGAGTAGGTGGTGTGCCTCTGACGGTTGTCCATGTGGTAGTAGGTGGTGCCGAGGTTGACCAGCATTGCGGTAGTGGTGCTCGTAGAGTTTGTTCATTGATGGTTGTAAAGTGGTGCCCGAGGGTTTGTGCAGGTGTGGTAGAAAGTGGTGCCCGAGGGTTGTGCAACTGTGGTAGTAGGTAGGTGAGCACGAGGGTTGACCAGTGTGGTAGTAGTGGTCCGAGTTGACAATGTGGTTAGTAGTGGTGCCCGAGGGCCGACTCAGTGAGTGTAGTAAGTGGTGCCCGAGGCATTGTCCATTGTGTAGCAGGGTGGTCTTGAGGTTGTCCAGTGGTTGGTAGTAATTGTGAGCTGATGGTTAGTCCAGAGACTATGTAGTATGGTGGTGTGCCCGAGGGTTGACCAGTATGGAATAGTTGGTGGTGCCCGAGGTGGCCAGAGATGGTAGTAGGTGTGCCGGCGAGGCGTTGACCAGTTTGGGTAGTAAGTATGCCAGGGTTGTCCTGTGTGTAGTAAGTGGTCCCGAGGGTTGGCGCGGTGTGGTAGTAAGTGGTGTCCGAGGGTTGACCATGTGGTAGTAGCGGTGGTGCCGAGTGTGTCCACTGTGGTAGTAAGGTGGTGCCAAGGTGTTGTCCACTGTGGTAGTAGGGGCGTGGAGCCCGAGGCTTGTGCCAATGAGTTGTAAGTAGTAGCCCGAGGGTTGTCCAGTGTGGTAGTAAGTGGGTGCCCGAGGGTTGAACAGTTGTAGTAATGAAGGTGCCCGAGGGTTTGAATAGTGATGTAGTAAGTGTGCCCCGCGTGTTGATCAGTGTGGTAGTAAGTATGTGGGGCCCGAGGGTTGACCAGTTGTGGTTGTAAGTGGTCAGAGATGTTGACCATTGTAGGAGGTCTAGTAGGTGGTGCCCGAGGGTTGCCTGTGTGTAGTAAGTGGTGCCCTAGGGTTTGACTCAGTGAGGTAGTCAGGGTGTGCCTGAAGGGATGACTCAGCAGTGTTGTAATAGGGGTTGGCCCGAGGGTTTGACCAGTGTGGAAAGTAAGTGGGTGCCAGAGGCGCTTGACCAGTGTGGTAGTAGGTGGTGCCTAGGGTTGACCAGTGTGGTAGTAAGTGGATGCCCTGAGGTTACCATGTGGTAGTAAGTGGTTCCCTGAGTGACTAGTAGGTGGATAGTAAGTGTGCCCGAGGTTGACCATTTATGGTTATATAAAGCTTTAGCCCGATGGTTGGCCAGTGAGGTAGTAGGTGTTGCCTGAGTGTTGTCCACTTTGTAGTAAGATGAGTGCCCAAGGGTTTGTCCACTGTGGTAGAAATGGTGCCCGCGGCTTGTCACTGAGGTTTAATAGTGCCCGATGATTGTCCAGTGTGTAATAAGGCTTGCCCGAGGGTTGTTCAGTGTTGGTAGTAAGTGGTGCCCGAGAGGTTGTTCATTGTTGTAGTAGGTGGTGCTGAAGGTTGTACAGTGTGGTAGTAGGTGGTCCCGAAGTGACCGAGTGCTGGTAGTAATTGGTGGCGTCGATTGTTTGAACCATGTGGTAGTAAGTTGTCCCCAAGCGTTGTATATTGTGAGTAGCATGTGGTGCCCCGAGGGTTTTGCGTCCAGAGTGTAGAAGGTGGTGCCTGAAGGTTGACAGTGGTGGTAGTAGGTGGTGGCCCGAAGTGACCCAGTTGTGGTAGTAAAGTGTGCGCGATGTTGACCCAGTGTGGTAGTAAGTTGGTCCCGAGGGTTGACCATGTGGGTAAATCTAAAGTAGTGCCCGAGTTTATCCAGATGTGTAGTAAGTGGCGCCAAAGGGTTGACTCATTTGAGTAGTAAGTGGGTGCCCGAGGGTGTTGAATAGTGTGGTAGTAAGTGGTGTCCCGAGTGTTGATCAGTTGTGGTAATAGTAAGATGTGCCCGAGTTGACCAGTTGGCTAGTAATGGTGGCAGAGGGTTGAACCATTGTGGTAGTAGGATGGGGTGCTCCTAGGGTTGACCAGTGTGGTAGTAAGTGGCAAGCCCCGAGGGTTGACCTTGTGAGTAGTAAGTGGATCCTGAGGTTACCAGTGTGGTAGTAAGTGGAGCCCCAGTGTTGAACATGTGGTAGTAAGTGGTGCCCTAGTGGACTAGTTGTGGTAGTAATTGGTGCCCGAGGGTTATGACCCATATTGGTAGAAAGGTTGTGCCCGAGGGTTGACCATCGTGGGTAGTAATGGTGGCCCGAGGGTTGGCCATTGAGGTAGTAAGTTTTTTGCCCAAGGGTTGACAACCATGTGGTAGGTAAAGTGGTGCTCTATGGTATACCAGTGTGGTAGTAACGTATGCCGGAGGGTTAGACCATGTTGTTAGTAAGTGTGCCCAGAAGGGTTGAGCCATGTGGTAGTTAAAGTGTGCCCAGATGGTTTTCCAGTGTGGAGTAATTGTGCCGAGGTTTGACGATGTGGTAGTAAGAGTGTAAGCCCACGAGGTTGACCAGTGTGTTAGTAAAGTGTGCCCTAGGTGACCATTAGTTGGGGTAGTAAGTGGTAGCCCGAAGGGTTGTCTATTGGTGGTAGAAATGTGTGTGCCGGAGGTTGACCATTGAGGCAGTAAGTAGGTGCCGGAGGTTTGCGTATGGGTATTAAGTGTGCCCGAGTTGACCAGTGTTGGAAGTATGTAGGTTGCCACGCAGGTTTGTCCAGTGGGGTGTAAGGTGTACCGGAGGGTTTTAGACCATATGTGGGTATGAAGTGTGCCCGAGGGTTGCCAGTGTGTATCGGTAAGTGGTGTCTCTATGTGGACCAGTGTGGTATGAATAGGCCCGAGGGTTGACCACTTTTGAAGTAAGTTTATATGCCCGAGGTTACCAGTGTGGAAGTAAGTGGTGTAACGGCTGGTTGACGCAGTTGTGGTAGTAAGTGGTGCCCTAAGTGTGTGACCCCATGTGAGGGTAGTTAAGTGTGTGCCCGAGGGTGTCGAACCAGTGTTGGTAGTAAGGTGGTGTCCGAGGTTTGACCACAGTGTGGTACTAAAGTGGAGCCCGATGTGTTGTCCATTGTGGTAGTAGGTGGTACCTGAGGGGTTGTCCATGTGGTAGGAAGTGGTGTGCCCGATGGTTGAACAGAGTTGTGTCGTATGGTGGTGCCGAGGTTGTCCAGTTGGTAGTAGGAGGTGCCCAGAGTGTTGACCAAGTTGTAGTAATAGGGGGTGGTGAGCCCGAGGGTTGAACCAGTGTGAGTAATAAGTGGAGCCCGAGGATTTCCAGTGTAGTATACTCGTGGTGCCCGATGGTTGACCCAGAGTGGTGGAAGTGGTTCCCGAGGGATGACCAAGTGTGGGTAGTTGTGATTGCCCCGGAGAGGTTGTCCAGTGTGGTATAAGTGAGCCCGAGTGTATTGTTCAAGTGTTGTAGTAATGGTTGCTGAGGTTGTCCAGTGGTGGTAGTATAAGTATGTGCCTCCAGGGTTTGTCAGTTGGTTAGTAGGTGGCGCCAATCGTTGTCCTGTGAGGAATTAAGTGGTGCCCGACGGTTGGTCCATATGGTGGTAGTTGGATGTGCCCGATGGTTGTCCATTGTGGTGTAGGTAGTTGCCCGAGGTGACACATGTGGAAATAGGCTGTGCCCGACGTAGACCAGTGTAGGTAGTAAGGGCTGTGCCCGAGTGTTGACCAGTGTGGCTAGTATTGGAGTGCCAGAATGTTGTCCATGTGTGGTAGTAGTGTTACCAAAGGTGTCCCAGTGTGGTGTAGTTTTGGTACCCCGAGGTGCCATGTGGTAGTAAGTGGAACCCGAGGGATGTCCATAGTTGGGTTGAAAGTGTGCAGGAGGCCTTGTGCATGTGGGTAGTAAGTGTGCCAGAGGGTTTTTTCTGAGAGCAGTGTGGTTGTAGGTTGTGCCCTAGGGGTTGACCATGTGGTAAGTAAAGATGTGCCCGAGGTGACGCAGTATGGTAGTAGGTGCGGTTGCCCGAGGGCTGACTTGTGGGTAGATAAGTTGGATGCCCCGAGGGGATGGTTCCAGTGTGGTCTGTAAGTGGTGCCAAGAGGAGTGTGATCAGTAGTGGTAGTAAGTGTTCCCGAGGATTTTTGCAGTGTGCTAGTAGGTGGCAACACCCGTTGTTGATCAGTTAGTGGTAGTTAGTGGTGCCGCGAGGTGACGCAGAAGCTAGTACAAGGTTTGTGGTCCGAGGGTTTTGTTTCCCAGTGTGGTAATAATGTGCCTCGAGCGCGATGTGCAGGTGCGTGGTAGTAGGTGGTGCCGGAGGGATGGCCAGTGTGGTAGTAATGGTGCCCGACGTTTACCATGTGGTGGTAAGTGGTGCCCGAGGGTTGTCAAGTGTGGGTATTAAGTGGTTCCCGCGCGAGGTTGAACCAGTGTGGCAATTAAGTGGTGCCCGAGGTTTATGTTAGTGGAAATAAGCGGATACGCCGTAGGAGATGCCAAGTGTGGTAGTAAGATGTGACGCCCAGTGTTGTCAATGTGTGGCTAGAAAGTGGTGCCTGAGGTTATTTCCAGTGTGGTTTAAATGGTGCCGAGGGTTTCCCAGTGTGGTATTTTGGTGCCGCGAAGGACTGTGCAGTGCTGTAGTAGGTGAGTCCGGTACTGTTGTCCAGAGAAGGTAGTAAGTGGTGCCTTAGGGGTTGTCCAGTGTGGTGTTAAATTGTGCTCGAGGAGTTGTCTCATGTGGTAGTTTTTGGGGCCCGAGGGTTGTGTCAGTGTGGTAGTAGGTGGTGCCCGATGTTGGAACCAGTGTTAGGTATTTGGTGCCCGAGAGTTGTACCAGTTGTGCGCTTTTAAGTGTGCCTCAAGGGTTGTGCATGAGCTAGTAAGTGGTGCCCGAGGCTGTTGTGAAGTGTGGAAGTAGAATAGGGTTGCCCGGAGGTTTGACCATTGTTTAGTAATGTGTAGCCTTGGAGGTTGACAGTGTGGAAGTAGGTGGTGCCTTCTAGGGCTCATGACCATTGGGTTATAAGTGGTTGCCCGAGGGTTTCCAGTGTGGTAGGCAGGTGGTGGCTTGAGGGATGCCAGTGTTGGTTGTAATTGGCGCCTCGAGGGTTGTCCAGTGTTTGTATAGGCGATGGTGCCGAGGTTGACCAGTATGGTACTTGGTGGTGCCGCATGTGGCCCTACAGTTGTGGTAGTAGTAGGTGCCCGAGGGTTGTACCAGAGTGTTAGTAAGTTTTAGCCCGAGGGTTGTCCATGTGGTAGTAAGTGAGTGTCCCGATTGGTGTGTACAAGTGTGGTAGAATGGCAGTGCCCAAGCGTTGTATATTGTGGTACATGTGTGGCCCGATGAGTTGTCCAGTGTTGAAGTAGGTGGTGCTGAAGGTTTGTAGCAGTGAGGGTAGTAGTGGTGACCCGAAGTGACACTTGATGTAGTAAATGGTGCTCGAAGTGTTGACCAGAGTGGTATTAAGTTGGTGGGCCCCGTGGATGACCAGTGAGAGTAGTAAGTGGTGCCCGAGGTTAACAAGTTGGTATAGTACGCGTCGTCCCTAGGGATTTAGCCCATTTTGGGTCGGTAAAGTGGAGGCCCGAGGGTTTGAATAAGTATGGTAGTAAGTTGGGCCCGTAGTGTTGCACCCGTGTTGGAAGTAAGTTGTGCCCCGAGGTTTAGAGATCAGTGTGTGAGTACAGTGGTGCCCGAGGGTTGACGCAGTGTGATACGATAGTGAGGTGTGCCCGAGGGTTTGACCGAGTGTGGTAGTAAGGAGGTGACCGCACGGGTTGAAGACTCTGTGTGCTAGTAAAGTGGTCGCTGAGGGTTGACTCATGTGAATAGTAAGGGGTGCCGCGAGGGTAGGTTCCAGTGTGGTAAAAGTGTGGACCAGCCCTAGGGACTAGTGTGGTAGTAGATGATGCCGGCGATTGGTTCACCATTTTGGTATAGTTGTGCCCGAATGTTGGCCAGTGTTGTAGTGAAGTGGTGCCCTAGGGTGTACAAGATGTGGTATAAATGGTGCCGAGGGTTCGACCAGTGTCTGGATATAAGTGGTGCCGTGGAGTTTGGACCAGTGTGGTAGGAAGTGGTGGGCACGAAGGTTGTTTGACCAGTGTGGTAGTAAGGTGGTGCCGCGAGGGTTTCCAGTTGTGAGGTAGTAAGCGTGGTGCCCTAGGATACACAGGTGTGATATTAGAGGGTGCCCGAAGGTTGATACAGTTTTTGTAGTAAGTTGTCCCGAGAGGGTTGACCAGTGTGGTAGTACGTGGTGTACGAGGTTTGTACCAGTGTGGTTAGTAAGGTGGTACCCGATAGTTGACCAGTGAGGCGTAGTAACTGGTTACCCGAGGGGTTGACCAGTGTGAGTGAATAAGTCATGGGGGCCCGAGGGTTGACACAGTGTAGGGTAACTAAGTGGTGCCCGATAGGTTGGTCCATTGTGGTAGTAGGTGGTGCCTGATAGGTATGTCCATTGTGGTCACAATAAGAGGTTGGTGCCCGAAGGGTTGAACAGTGTAGGTGGTGCCCGAAGTGACCAGTGTTTATTGGTGTGCCCGAGGATGACCAGTGTTGTGATAGGGTGCCCACTGAGGTTGACTTGTGGTATAGTGGTCCCGAGGAGTTTCCAGTAGTAGTTGGTGGTACCTAAGAGTTGTCCAATGTGTATAGGTGGTACCGAATGTCTAAAACATGTTATAGTAGTGGTGCCTCACGGTTGTCCAGTGTGGTAGTAGGTGGTACCACGAGGGCTAAACATGTGGTAGTAAGTGGTGCCCGAGGGTTGTCCAGCTGTGGCTGTTAATGGGTGCCGGATAGTTGTTCAGTGGGTAGTAAGTGGTGCCCGAAGGGTTTTGCAAGTGTGGTGAGTAGGTGGTGCCGAGGGTTTGACCAGTGTGGCGTAAGTAATAGTGGTGACCGAAGTGTGACCAGTATGGTATAGGTGGTGCCGAGCGTGACCACGTGGTAGTAAGTGGTGCCCGAGTTTAGCAGAGTGGTAGTAGGTTTTGCCCGAGGTTGACCATGGTGTAGTAAGTGGTGCCGAGATGACGCAGTATGCTAGTAGTGCTTGCCGAGGTTGTCCAGTGTGTAACTAGTGGGCCCGAGATGTCCAGTGTGAAATAAGTGGAGCCCGAGCGTTTAGCATGTGTAGTAGTTGTGCAGGAGGGGTGCCAGTGTGGCAGTAAGTGGTGCCCGAGCGTGTGTCCATGTTGTATTAAGATGGTGCCGAGGGTTGTCAATGATGTAGTACTTGTTCCCGACGGTTGACCAGTGTGGCACATAAGTTGTTGCCCGATGGGATGTTTTGGTAAAAGTGGTGCCCGAAGGTGTACCAGTGTGGTAGTAATTGGAGCCCGAGGGTTGTCAAGTGTGGTAGTAAGTGGAGCGTGAGGGTTGTCCAAGTGGTAGTGAGTTGAGCCCGAGGGTTGTGCAGTGTGGTATTTGGTTTTGCCCGAGAGGTGACCCGTGTTGTACGTAGGAGGGTTTGCCCGATGTGACCAGTGTGGTAGCAGTGAGCCCGAGGGTTGACCAATGTGGTAAGGAAAGTTGAGCCTGGTGAACGCGAGTGTTGTCCAGTGTGGTAGTAGTGGTACCTGAGGGTTTGTCCCAGAGTGGTAGTAAGTGTGCCCGTCGGGTTGAACATGTAGTAGTAGAGTGGTGCCTTGAGGGTGTCCAATGTAGCAGTAGGATGTACCCGAGGGTTTACGCTCCGTCGGAAGTGGGGCCCGAAGGGTTATGCCCAGAAGTGAGTGTAGTGGTGCCTCGATGGGTTGTCGCAGTGAGGTTATAAGTGTGCTCCAGAGGTTGATCGCGAGTTGGGTAATTAGTAGCTGGTGCCTGAGGGTTGTCCACTGTGTAGAAGGTGGTGCCCGGTAGAGTTTTGTCCAGATGTGGTAGTAAGCGGTGCCCGAAGTTTATGATCCGTGCTGGTAGTAGGTGGTATCTGAGTGTTGTCCAAGGTGGTATAGGTGCGTACCCGAGGTTACAGCCCCGTGTGGAAGTGGGTGCCCGAGGGTTTGCACAATATTGTACTAATGGTGCCTCAAGGGTTTTGTATAAAGTGTGGTAGACGTGGGTGCCCTAGGTGTCCTAGTGTTGTATGTAGGTGGTGCCTGACGGTTGATCCATGTTGGTAGTGGTTGTGGCCCGAGGGTTGACCGCGTTGAGGTAGGAGGTTTGCCCCGAAGAGATTGTTCATGTGTTGTAATGTGCCCGCGTTAGTGCGTGTGTGTAGTAAGTGGGTGAACCGAGGGTTGTGCATGTGGTAGAAGGTGGCTGCCCGAGGGTTGACCAGTATGTGAAGTAAGTCGAGCTGAGACTTGACCAGTGATGTAGTAGTTGTGCCCGAGGCTGACCAGTGTGGCGTAGTAAGTTGGTGCCACGAGGGTTGACCAGTGTGGAAGCAGGTGCGTGCCTTGAGGGTTGTCCAGTGAGTAGTAAGGGCGCCTGCGAGTTAGTCCCAGTGATGTAGTAGTTGGGTGCCCGAGGTTGACCCACATGTAGTTGGTGGTGCCCGAGGAGGCCAGTGTGGTAGTAGTGGGTGGCCCGAGGGTTTGACCAGTGTCGGTAGTAAGTTTTATGCCCGAGGTTGACCTGGTGAGGGTATAAGTGGTGCCCGAGGGTTGGCCCCGTACTGTTAGTAAGTGGTGCCCGAGGTTTGACCAGTGAGAAGTAGTGGTGTTGCCCGAGTGTTGTCCACATGTGGTAGTAAGTGGTGCCAAGGGTTGTCCTCTGTGGAGTTGGGTGTGGCCCGAGGCTTGTCCAATGAGGTTGGTAAGTAAGTGCCCGAGGGACTGTCTGAGTGTGGAAGAAAATGTGCCCGAGGGTTGTCCAGTGTGATAGTAAGTGGGTGCCCGAGGGTTGACAGTAGTGTGGCAGTAGTATGCCCAAGCGTTTGAATATTGTGGTAGCATTGGGTGCCCGATGGTTGTCCCAGTGTGGTAGTAAAGTGGTGGCCCGAAGTGACCATGTAGTAGTAAGTGGTGCCCGAGGTATTATCTAGGTGGTATTAAGTGGCGCACGAGGGTTGACCAGTTTGTAGTAAAGTTGGTACATGAGGGTTGAGATATTGTGGTAGTAATGGTGCCCGAGTGTTTGATACAGTGGGTATAAGTTGTGCCCGAGGGGTTGACTCAGTGTGTATTAAGTGGTGCCCGAGGTTGACCATGTGGTAGTAGTGTTGCCCTAGGGTTCACCAGTGCGTAGTAAGTTGTGTCCCACCTAGGTGACACTTGTGGGTAGTAAAGTGGTGCCTGAGGGTTGACCAGTGTGGTAGTAAGTGGTGTCCCGAGGGTGAAAAAAAACCTGTGTTGGAGTTAAGTCCGTGCCTGAGGGTTGACCAGTGTGTAGTTAATGGTGCCCGCTGTTGACCCAGTGTGGTATTAAGTTGTGCACCTAGGTGACCAGTGTGTTAGTTAAGACTGTGCCCGAAGGGATGTCCAGTGTGGTAGCAATGGTGCCGTAGGATTGACCATGTGGGCAGGTTATGGTGCCGGAGGGTTGAAACAGTGTGGTAGGTAATAGTGCCGAGGGTGACCAGTGTGGTAGTATTGGTTCCCCGAGGGTTGTCCAGTGGTGGTAGTAATGTCCGGAGGGTTGACCAGATCGTGGTATAAGTGTGCCGAGGTTGACCATTGTGGCAGAAAGTCGTGCCCCAGGTGACCAGTGTGGTATAATTTGGTGCCCGATGGTTGACCAGTGTGGTAGTAAGTGTGCCCGGAGGGTTAGACAGCAGTTGTGGTAGTTACAGTAGGTGCCCGCGGGTAAGACCACTGTTGTCTAAGTTCGTGCCGAGTGTTTTCCATATTGGTAAGTAAGTGGTACCTGAGGTTGTCCAGTGTGGCAAGTAAGTGGTGCCCCAAGGTGACCAGTGTTGTATAATAGGTGGTGCCAGAGGTAGAACAGTGATGTAGGTATGTGTGCCCGAGTGTTGTCCAGTGTGGTAGTAGTGGTGCCCAAGTTTTGACCAGTGTTGTACTAGGTGGTCCCCGAGGTTGACCATTGTGGTAATAAGTGGTGCCTAGGGTTGTCCAATGAGTAAGTACGTGGTTGCCCGATAGGTTACACAACCAGTGACGTAATAGGTGGTGGGCCGGAGGGTTGACCAGTGTGGCCAGTAAGTGGTGCCCGATGGTTGTCAGTGTGGTAGTATGAGGTGCCCGAGGATGTCCCAGATGTTGGTAGTAATGGTGCCACAAGAGTTGTCAAGTGTTGTAGTAAGTGTGAGGCTGAGGGTTGTCCAGTGTGGTAGTAAGTGGTGCCACAGGGGTTGTCCAGTGTGAAACGTAGGTGGCGCCAGAGTGGTTTGTCAAACACCTCGCCACCCCTGTGTGGAGTAAGTTTTGCCCGAGGGTTGTCCATGTGCGTAGTTGGAGGTGCACCGAGAGGTTGTCCATTGTTGGGTAGTAGGTGGTTGACCCGAAGGTGAGCCGTGTGTAGTAGTGAGCGGTGCCCTAGTGACACCGAGAGTGTGGTATAGAGCTGCATGCCCGAGGTTGACCAGAGTGGTAGTAAAGTGGAGGCCTCGAGAGGTTTGTCAAGTGTGGTATATAAGCGGTGCCTGAGTTGTCCAGTGCGGGTGTAAAGGGTTCCCGAGGTGTTGTTTAAGATTGGTAATAAGTGGTGCCCGAAGGTTGTCCAGTGTGGTAGTAAGAGGACCCAGATGTGTCAAGTGCTGGTAGTAGAGCGGTGCCCGAAGGTTTTCCAGTGTGGTAGTTGGTTAGGCCCGAGGATTGTGCAGAGTGTAGTAAGTGTGGCCCGAGGGATGTCCGATGTGGTAGAGTAATGGTGCGCCAATAGTTGTCAAGTGAGTTTGTAGTAAGTGGTGCGGCGAGGGTTTGTCCAGTTTGTAGTAAGTGTGAGCCGAGGGTGTTGTCCAAGTGTGGTAGTTGTGGCGCCAGAAGGTTGTTATGTGTGGGTAGTAAGTGTTGCCCGAGGGTTGTCCAGTGTGGTGTTTGGAGGTGCCCGAGGGTTTGTTCCAGTGTGTTATGTAGTGGTGCCCGAGGAGTGACCGTGTGTGGTAGATATGCGGTGCCCCAGTGACAAGTGGTAGTAGGTGTGGCCGTCTGAGTTTTGACCGTGTGGTGAGTAAGTGGTTGCCAGAGGTGCTTGTCCATGTTGGTAGTAGGTGGTACCTAAGGTTTCTGTTCCATTGTGTAGTAGGTGGTACCCGTGGGCTGACCAGTGTGGTTAGTAAGTGGTACCCGAGGTAGTATGTCCAGTGATGGTTGAAAGTGTGCCTGGAGGGTTGAGCAGTGTGGTATAAGTTTTGCCCGAGGTGTTTTGGCATGTGAAATATTGTGCCTGGATGAGGTTGAACCAGTGTCAAGTACAGCGAGGTCGCCGAGGTTGACCAGTAATGGTATTCTATAGGTGGGTGACCCAGGGCTGACCAGTGGTGTAGGTAAGTGGTGCCCGAGGGTTGCCAGTGTGGTAGTAAGTGTGCCCCGAGGGTTGTTCCAGTGTGGTAGTGAGTGGTGCCCGAGGTTTTGCCAGTTCCATGTAGTAGGTGCTGTGCCTGGCGGTAGTCCAGTGTGGTTAGGTGGTGCCCGAAGGTTGAGCCAGCGATTGAGGAGGTGGTGCCAGAGAGTTTGTCCAGTGTGTTGGTAAGTTGATGCCCGAGGGTTGTGCAGTTGTGCGGCTAGATAAGTCATGCACGAGGGTTGTGCAGTTGGCTGGTAGTAGGTGGGTGCCCCAAGGGCTAGACCAGTGTGGTAGTAAGTGTGCCCGAGGGTTGTCCAGTGGTGGTTGTAAGTGGTGCCGCAGGTTTGTTCAGAGTGGAATTAGAGTGGTGCCCGAGGGATAAGCAGTGTGGTAATAAGGTGGTTGGCCGCCGCGAGGTTGACCAGTGTGTTAGAAAGATGGTGACGAGGTGACCAGTATGCTAGTAAGGATGCTGCCGCGCGAAGGGTTGTCCTGTGTGGTAATAAGATGGTGCCCGAGAGTTGTCCAGATGAGGTAGATAAGTGGTATGCCCGAGTGTCTGTCAAGTGAGGTGAGTAAGTGTTTCCCGATGTTGACCATGGTGGCAATAAGTGGTGGCCCGAGGGTTTTTTAGTGGCGACAATAAGTGGAGCCCGCAGTTTGTGCCATTGTAAGTAGCAAGAGGGGAGCCCGAGGTTGTTCAAGGTGTGGTAGTAAGTGGATTGTCTGAGTTTGTCCAGTGTGGTAGTAATGGTGCCAGACATTGTCCGTTGTGGTATGTGTGCACGAGGGTTGTGCATTGAGTGGTAAGTGGTTGTGTCCCCCCGAGGTGACCAGTGTTAATAGTAGGTGGTGCCCCTAGTGCCCCAGAGTGGTAGTAGGTAGCTGACCCGAGTTGACCAATGAGGTAGTAAGTGTGCCCGAGTGATGTCCAGTGGTGAGTAGTTAAGTGGTACCTGAGGGTTGTCCATGTGGTAGTAATTGTGTGCCCGAGGATGACCAGTGTTATAAGCTAGTGTGCCCGATGCCCCGAGGTTGTACCAGAGTGTGGTCTGTAATTGTGCCCGAGGTTTGTGCACTGTGGAGTAGTGGTGCCCAAGGGTGACCAGTGTGGTAAGTAATTGAGTTCCGAGTTGACCAGTGGTGGTAGTAGGTGAGGTGCCCGAGGGCTGACCAGTTTTGGTAGTGAAGTGGTGCCACAAGTTTAGTCCAGATGTCGGTAGCAGGTGGTGCTTTGCGAGGAGTTGTTCCAGTGTGGTATAATTGGCGCCTGAGGGTTGTCGCAGTGTTTTACAGTAGGAGTGGTGCCCGAGGGTTGACCAGTATTATGTAGTTGGTGGTGTCCCGAGTGGCCAGTGTGGAATAGGTGTATGAGCCTCGAGGGTTTGAGCCAGTGGGGTAGTAAAGTTTTAGCCGAGGGTTGTCCTGTGTGTAGTAAGTGGTGTCCGAGGGTTGGCCGGTGTAGGTATAAGTGGTGCCCGAGGGTTGACCAGTGGGTAGTAGTTGGTGCCCGAGTGTTGTCCCACTGTGGTAGTAGTGGGTGCCCAAGGTGTCCACTGTGGGTAGTAGTGTTGTCCTCCCGAGGCTTGACCAATGAGGTTGGTGAGTAGTGCCCGAGGGTTGTCATGTGGTAGTAAGTGGGCCCCAGTGGTTGTTCAGTGTGGTTAGTAAGTGGTGCCGAGGTTGTTCAGTGTGGTAGTAGGTGGTGCCTCAGGGTTGACCAGTTGTGAGTAAGTAGGTGGTTGCCTGAAGGTTGTACAGGTAGGTAGCTCAAGTTGCGTTGCCCGAAGTGACTCAGAGTGGATAGTAAGTGGTGGGCCCGAAGGGTTTCCGAGTTAGGATAGTAAGTGGGTGCCCTAGGTGACTATGTGGTAGTAAGAGGTGCCCCGGAAGGGTTGCACGAGTGTGTAATAATGTGCCCGAGGGTTAACTAGTGTGGTAGTAAGTGGCGCCAAGGTTGACCAGTTGAGTAAGTGGTGCCAAGAGTGGTTGGCCACAGTTAGGTAGTATGTAGTGTCCAAGGGTTGACCAGTGTGGTAAGTAAGTTTGTGCCTGAGGGTTTCCAGTGTGGTAGAAATGTGGTCCCGAGGGTTTGACCAGTGGTGGTTAGAAAAAGGTGCCCTAGTGGACTAGTGTGGGTAGTATGTGGTGCCCGAGGTTTGACCAGTGTTGGTAGTAAGATTGTGCCCGAGGGGTTTACCAGTGTGGTAGTAATTGGTGCCCGAGGGTTGGCCAGTATGGTAAGTAAGTTTGCCCAGAGGGTTGACCTGTGTTGAAGTAAGGTGGTGCCCTAGGTTGACCACTGTGGTAGTAAGTGGTGGCCGCGGAGGGTTGCCCAGAGTGGATAGTACGTGGGTTCCCGAGGGTTGACTCATGTGGTAGTAAGTGGGTGCCCGAGGTTTGTCAGTGTGGATTAAGTGGTGCCGGAAGGTTAACCAGTGTCGGAGTAGTAAGTGGTGCCCGATTTTAGACCAGTGTGGAAGTAAGTGGTGCCCTAGGTGACTCAGTGTGGTAAGTAGAGGTCCCGATGTTGTCCAGTGTTTTTTGGGTGTCATAGGTGTTGCCGAGGTTTGACCAGTGATGTGTCATTAAGAGGTGCCGGAGGTTGACCAGTGTGGTATAGGTGGTCCCGAGGGTTGGTCCATTGTGGTAGTAAGTGGTGCCGAGGGTTGAACTCAGATGTTGTAGTAAGTGGTGCCTCGAGTGCTTCGACGGGTGTGGTCTAGTTACAGTGTCCTGGTGACCCCTGTGAGAAGTAACGTGGACCCGAGGGTTGACCACTTTGGTAGTAAGTTGTGCCCGATTGTTGACCAGTGTTGGTAGTAAGTGAGTGCACGAGGGTTGACCATTGTGTAGTAAGTGGTGCCGAGGTTGACCAGTGTGGTAGTAAGTGGTGCCCGAGTGGTTGACCATTGTGGTAGAAAGTGGTGCCCGGGGGTGACCCCTAAGGTTCTAAGTGGTGCGCAGCGTGTTGTCCATTGTGGTAGTAGTTGGTACATGATGGTAGTCCATTGTGGCAGTAAGTGTGCCCGTGAGAGTTGAACAGTGTTGTGGTATGGTGCCCGAGGGTTGGTCCAGTGTGGTGATTAGGTGGGTGCCCAAGGGAAGACCATTGTTGAAATAGGTGGTGCCCGAGTGTTGACCAGTGTGGTAATAATTGGTGCCCGCGGTTGTCCAGTGTAGAGTACGTGGCCCCTATGTTGCCCGATGTCGTAATAGTGTTGCCCGGAGCGTTGACGCAGTGTGGCAGTAAGTGTGTGCCCGAGGTTGTCCTAGTGTGGTAGTAAGTGGTGCCCGAGGGATGTCCATTGTGGTATGATAATGGTGCCCAATGGTAGTCAAGTGTTGTAGTAAGTGGTCTGAGGGATGTCCAGTTGGTAGTAAGTGGTGCCCGAGGGTTGTCCAGTGAGGTAGTAGGTGGCGCCAGAGGTTGTCATGTGTGGTCGTAAGTGGTGCCCAGGGTTGTCCAGTGTTGGTAGATGGATGTGCCCGAGGGTTGTCCAGTGTGGTATAGGTTTGCCCGAGTTGACGCGGTGTTGTAGTAGGCGGTGCCTAGTGACCATGTGGTATGTAGGTGGAGCCCGAGGGTGTGACCAGTGTGGTAAGTAAGTGTTGGCCATAGTGTTGACCAGTGTGTAGTAAGTGGTACCTAAGGGTTGGTCCAGTGTGGTATAGGTGGAACCCGAAGGTCTAAATGTATATAGTAGTGACCAGTGTGGTAGTAATTGGTACTCGAGGTTTCCAGTGTGGTTGAAAGTGGAGCCGGAGGTTTGTGCAGTGGTGGGTAGTAAGTGGTGCCCGAGGGTTTTGCAGTGTGGTAGAGGTGGTGCCCGAGGGTGAATCATGTGGTAAAGTGGGTGCGTCCGAGAATGAACCATATGCAAGAAAGGTGCTGCCGAGGTAGTCCAGTGTGGTAATAATGGTGCCCGACATTTTGTACCTGTTGTGAAAATAAGAGGTGCCCGAAGCGTAGTGCAGTGATGGGTAAGTAAGTGGTGCCCGAGAGGTTAGTCAAGTGTGTCAACAGTAAGTGGTTCCCCGTCGAGGGTGTTCTTAGTGGTAATAAGTGGGCGCGAAGGTTGTCCGAGTGTTGGTATGTAACGTGGTGACCTGAGGGTTGAACAGTGTCATGCGATAGAGGTGGTTCCCCCGAGGGTTTGTCCGGTGTGGTTGTAGGTGGGTTACCAATGACGGTTTGTCCAGTGTGGTAGTAATTGGTGCCCCAGGATTGGTCCAGTGGGTAGTGGTGTGCCCGAGGTTGGTGCAGTGTGGTATGTGGGTTTTGTGCCCGAGTTACCAGTATGGTTATCGTAGGATGGTGACTCGAGGTCAACCAGTGTGGAGTTAGTAGTGATGCCGAGGGTTGACCAACGTAGGTAGTAATGGGGTTGCCTGAGGTTGTCCAGCTGAGTTGGTAGTAAATGGTGCCCGACGATTTGTCGCAGTGTGGTGGTGGTGCCCGATATTTGTGCAGTGTGGTTGTGGTTTTTGCCCGAGGTGACCAGCTGTTATAGTAAGGGTGGTGCCCGAGGTGACCAGTGTGGGAGTAGGTGATCCCACGAGGGTTGACCAATAGGGTAGTAAGGGTGCCCCGAGTGTTGTGCCAGTGTGGGAGAAGATGGTACCTGAGGTTTGTCCCATGTGTTAGTAAGTGGTGCCCGAGGGTTGAAAACAGGTTGTAGTAGGTGGTGCCTGAGGGTTTGTCCATGTGCAGTAGGTGGTACCCGAGGGTAGTCCGTAGTTGATTGGTATTAGTTGTGCCTGACGGATTCCAGTGTGGTAGTAAAGGTGGTTGCCCAGAGTTCTCCAGTGTGGTTGTAGAGTGGTTGCCCTAAGTGTTTGCAGCATGTGGCGTAGTAAGTGGGTGCCCGAGTGTTGTCCAGAATGTGGTAGTATGGTGGTACCTGAGGGTTGTCCAGTGTGGTAGTAGGTGGTACCGTGGCGAGGGTTTTACCCGTGTGAATGGTGCCCGAGGTGTTGCACATGTTGGGGTTTTTTATAAGTAAGGATGGTGCCCGAGGGTTGTCCAGTGTGGTAGTAGGTTGGTGCCCTAGGATGTCCATAGTTGGAGTAGGTGGTGTGCCTCTGACGGTTGTCCATGTGGTAGTAGGTGGTGCCGAGGTTGACCAGCATTGCGGTAGTGGTGCTCGTAGAGTTTGTTCATTGATGGTTGTAAAGTGGTGCCCGAGGGTTTGTGCAGGTGTGGTAGAAAGTGGTGCCCGAGGGTTGTGCAACTGTGGTAGTAGGTAGGTGAGCACGAGGGTTGACCAGTGTGGTAGTAGTGGTCCGAGTTGACAATGTGGTTAGTAGTGGTGCCCGAGGGCCGACTCAGTGAGTGTAGTAAGTGGTGCCCGAGGCATTGTCCATTGTGTAGCAGGGTGGTCTTGAGGTTGTCCAGTGGTTGGTAGTAATTGTGAGCTGATGGTTAGTCCAGAGACTATGTAGTATGGTGGTGTGCCCGAGGGTTGACCAGTATGGAATAGTTGGTGGTGCCCGAGGTGGCCAGAGATGGTAGTAGGTGTGCCGGCGAGGCGTTGACCAGTTTGGGTAGTAAGTATGCCAGGGTTGTCCTGTGTGTAGTAAGTGGTCCCGAGGGTTGGCGCGGTGTGGTAGTAAGTGGTGTCCGAGGGTTGACCATGTGGTAGTAGCGGTGGTGCCGAGTGTGTCCACTGTGGTAGTAAGGTGGTGCCAAGGTGTTGTCCACTGTGGTAGTAGGGGCGTGGAGCCCGAGGCTTGTGCCAATGAGTTGTAAGTAGTAGCCCGAGGGTTGTCCAGTGTGGTAGTAAGTGGGTGCCCGAGGGTTGAACAGTTGTAGTAATGAAGGTGCCCGAGGGTTTGAATAGTGATGTAGTAAGTGTGCCCCGCGTGTTGATCAGTGTGGTAGTAAGTATGTGGGGCCCGAGGGTTGACCAGTTGTGGTTGTAAGTGGTCAGAGATGTTGACCATTGTAGGAGGTCTAGTAGGTGGTGCCCGAGGGTTGCCTGTGTGTAGTAAGTGGTGCCCTAGGGTTTGACTCAGTGAGGTAGTCAGGGTGTGCCTGAAGGGATGACTCAGCAGTGTTGTAATAGGGGTTGGCCCGAGGGTTTGACCAGTGTGGAAAGTAAGTGGGTGCCAGAGGCGCTTGACCAGTGTGGTAGTAGGTGGTGCCTAGGGTTGACCAGTGTGGTAGTAAGTGGATGCCCTGAGGTTACCATGTGGTAGTAAGTGGTTCCCTGAGTGACTAGTAGGTGGATAGTAAGTGTGCCCGAGGTTGACCATTTATGGTTATATAAAGCTTTAGCCCGATGGTTGGCCAGTGAGGTAGTAGGTGTTGCCTGAGTGTTGTCCACTTTGTAGTAAGATGAGTGCCCAAGGGTTTGTCCACTGTGGTAGAAATGGTGCCCGCGGCTTGTCACTGAGGTTTAATAGTGCCCGATGATTGTCCAGTGTGTAATAAGGCTTGCCCGAGGGTTGTTCAGTGTTGGTAGTAAGTGGTGCCCGAGAGGTTGTTCATTGTTGTAGTAGGTGGTGCTGAAGGTTGTACAGTGTGGTAGTAGGTGGTCCCGAAGTGACCGAGTGCTGGTAGTAATTGGTGGCGTCGATTGTTTGAACCATGTGGTAGTAAGTTGTCCCCAAGCGTTGTATATTGTGAGTAGCATGTGGTGCCCCGAGGGTTTTGCGTCCAGAGTGTAGAAGGTGGTGCCTGAAGGTTGACAGTGGTGGTAGTAGGTGGTGGCCCGAAGTGACCCAGTTGTGGTAGTAAAGTGTGCGCGATGTTGACCCAGTGTGGTAGTAAGTTGGTCCCGAGGGTTGACCATGTGGGTAAATCTAAAGTAGTGCCCGAGTTTATCCAGATGTGTAGTAAGTGGCGCCAAAGGGTTGACTCATTTGAGTAGTAAGTGGGTGCCCGAGGGTGTTGAATAGTGTGGTAGTAAGTGGTGTCCCGAGTGTTGATCAGTTGTGGTAATAGTAAGATGTGCCCGAGTTGACCAGTTGGCTAGTAATGGTGGCAGAGGGTTGAACCATTGTGGTAGTAGGATGGGGTGCTCCTAGGGTTGACCAGTGTGGTAGTAAGTGGCAAGCCCCGAGGGTTGACCTTGTGAGTAGTAAGTGGATCCTGAGGTTACCAGTGTGGTAGTAAGTGGAGCCCCAGTGTTGAACATGTGGTAGTAAGTGGTGCCCTAGTGGACTAGTTGTGGTAGTAATTGGTGCCCGAGGGTTATGACCCATATTGGTAGAAAGGTTGTGCCCGAGGGTTGACCATCGTGGGTAGTAATGGTGGCCCGAGGGTTGGCCATTGAGGTAGTAAGTTTTTTGCCCAAGGGTTGACAACCATGTGGTAGGTAAAGTGGTGCTCTATGGTATACCAGTGTGGTAGTAACGTATGCCGGAGGGTTAGACCATGTTGTTAGTAAGTGTGCCCAGAAGGGTTGAGCCATGTGGTAGTTAAAGTGTGCCCAGATGGTTTTCCAGTGTGGAGTAATTGTGCCGAGGTTTGACGATGTGGTAGTAAGAGTGTAAGCCCACGAGGTTGACCAGTGTGTTAGTAAAGTGTGCCCTAGGTGACCATTAGTTGGGGTAGTAAGTGGTAGCCCGAAGGGTTGTCTATTGGTGGTAGAAATGTGTGTGCCGGAGGTTGACCATTGAGGCAGTAAGTAGGTGCCGGAGGTTTGCGTATGGGTATTAAGTGTGCCCGAGTTGACCAGTGTTGGAAGTATGTAGGTTGCCACGCAGGTTTGTCCAGTGGGGTGTAAGGTGTACCGGAGGGTTTTAGACCATATGTGGGTATGAAGTGTGCCCGAGGGTTGCCAGTGTGTATCGGTAAGTGGTGTCTCTATGTGGACCAGTGTGGTATGAATAGGCCCGAGGGTTGACCACTTTTGAAGTAAGTTTATATGCCCGAGGTTACCAGTGTGGAAGTAAGTGGTGTAACGGCTGGTTGACGCAGTTGTGGTAGTAAGTGGTGCCCTAAGTGTGTGACCCCATGTGAGGGTAGTTAAGTGTGTGCCCGAGGGTGTCGAACCAGTGTTGGTAGTAAGGTGGTGTCCGAGGTTTGACCACAGTGTGGTACTAAAGTGGAGCCCGATGTGTTGTCCATTGTGGTAGTAGGTGGTACCTGAGGGGTTGTCCATGTGGTAGGAAGTGGTGTGCCCGATGGTTGAACAGAGTTGTGTCGTATGGTGGTGCCGAGGTTGTCCAGTTGGTAGTAGGAGGTGCCCAGAGTGTTGACCAAGTTGTAGTAATAGGGGGTGGTGAGCCCGAGGGTTGAACCAGTGTGAGTAATAAGTGGAGCCCGAGGATTTCCAGTGTAGTATACTCGTGGTGCCCGATGGTTGACCCAGAGTGGTGGAAGTGGTTCCCGAGGGATGACCAAGTGTGGGTAGTTGTGATTGCCCCGGAGAGGTTGTCCAGTGTGGTATAAGTGAGCCCGAGTGTATTGTTCAAGTGTTGTAGTAATGGTTGCTGAGGTTGTCCAGTGGTGGTAGTATAAGTATGTGCCTCCAGGGTTTGTCAGTTGGTTAGTAGGTGGCGCCAATCGTTGTCCTGTGAGGAATTAAGTGGTGCCCGACGGTTGGTCCATATGGTGGTAGTTGGATGTGCCCGATGGTTGTCCATTGTGGTGTAGGTAGTTGCCCGAGGTGACACATGTGGAAATAGGCTGTGCCCGACGTAGACCAGTGTAGGTAGTAAGGGCTGTGCCCGAGTGTTGACCAGTGTGGCTAGTATTGGAGTGCCAGAATGTTGTCCATGTGTGGTAGTAGTGTTACCAAAGGTGTCCCAGTGTGGTGTAGTTTTGGTACCCCGAGGTGCCATGTGGTAGTAAGTGGAACCCGAGGGATGTCCATAGTTGGGTTGAAAGTGTGCAGGAGGCCTTGTGCATGTGGGTAGTAAGTGTGCCAGAGGGTTTTTTCTGAGAGCAGTGTGGTTGTAGGTTGTGCCCTAGGGGTTGACCATGTGGTAAGTAAAGATGTGCCCGAGGTGACGCAGTATGGTAGTAGGTGCGGTTGCCCGAGGGCTGACTTGTGGGTAGATAAGTTGGATGCCCCGAGGGGATGGTTCCAGTGTGGTCTGTAAGTGGTGCCAAGAGGAGTGTGATCAGTAGTGGTAGTAAGTGTTCCCGAGGATTTTTGCAGTGTGCTAGTAGGTGGCAACACCCGTTGTTGATCAGTTAGTGGTAGTTAGTGGTGCCGCGAGGTGACGCAGAAGCTAGTACAAGGTTTGTGGTCCGAGGGTTTTGTTTCCCAGTGTGGTAATAATGTGCCTCGAGCGCGATGTGCAGGTGCGTGGTAGTAGGTGGTGCCGGAGGGATGGCCAGTGTGGTAGTAATGGTGCCCGACGTTTACCATGTGGTGGTAAGTGGTGCCCGAGGGTTGTCAAGTGTGGGTATTAAGTGGTTCCCGCGCGAGGTTGAACCAGTGTGGCAATTAAGTGGTGCCCGAGGTTTATGTTAGTGGAAATAAGCGGATACGCCGTAGGAGATGCCAAGTGTGGTAGTAAGATGTGACGCCCAGTGTTGTCAATGTGTGGCTAGAAAGTGGTGCCTGAGGTTATTTCCAGTGTGGTTTAAATGGTGCCGAGGGTTTCCCAGTGTGGTATTTTGGTGCCGCGAAGGACTGTGCAGTGCTGTAGTAGGTGAGTCCGGTACTGTTGTCCAGAGAAGGTAGTAAGTGGTGCCTTAGGGGTTGTCCAGTGTGGTGTTAAATTGTGCTCGAGGAGTTGTCTCATGTGGTAGTTTTTGGGGCCCGAGGGTTGTGTCAGTGTGGTAGTAGGTGGTGCCCGATGTTGGAACCAGTGTTAGGTATTTGGTGCCCGAGAGTTGTACCAGTTGTGCGCTTTTAAGTGTGCCTCAAGGGTTGTGCATGAGCTAGTAAGTGGTGCCCGAGGCTGTTGTGAAGTGTGGAAGTAGAATAGGGTTGCCCGGAGGTTTGACCATTGTTTAGTAATGTGTAGCCTTGGAGGTTGACAGTGTGGAAGTAGGTGGTGCCTTCTAGGGCTCATGACCATTGGGTTATAAGTGGTTGCCCGAGGGTTTCCAGTGTGGTAGGCAGGTGGTGGCTTGAGGGATGCCAGTGTTGGTTGTAATTGGCGCCTCGAGGGTTGTCCAGTGTTTGTATAGGCGATGGTGCCGAGGTTGACCAGTATGGTACTTGGTGGTGCCGCATGTGGCCCTACAGTTGTGGTAGTAGTAGGTGCCCGAGGGTTGTACCAGAGTGTTAGTAAGTTTTAGCCCGAGGGTTGTCCATGTGGTAGTAAGTGAGTGTCCCGATTGGTGTGTACAAGTGTGGTAGAATGGCAGTGCCCAAGCGTTGTATATTGTGGTACATGTGTGGCCCGATGAGTTGTCCAGTGTTGAAGTAGGTGGTGCTGAAGGTTTGTAGCAGTGAGGGTAGTAGTGGTGACCCGAAGTGACACTTGATGTAGTAAATGGTGCTCGAAGTGTTGACCAGAGTGGTATTAAGTTGGTGGGCCCCGTGGATGACCAGTGAGAGTAGTAAGTGGTGCCCGAGGTTAACAAGTTGGTATAGTACGCGTCGTCCCTAGGGATTTAGCCCATTTTGGGTCGGTAAAGTGGAGGCCCGAGGGTTTGAATAAGTATGGTAGTAAGTTGGGCCCGTAGTGTTGCACCCGTGTTGGAAGTAAGTTGTGCCCCGAGGTTTAGAGATCAGTGTGTGAGTACAGTGGTGCCCGAGGGTTGACGCAGTGTGATACGATAGTGAGGTGTGCCCGAGGGTTTGACCGAGTGTGGTAGTAAGGAGGTGACCGCACGGGTTGAAGACTCTGTGTGCTAGTAAAGTGGTCGCTGAGGGTTGACTCATGTGAATAGTAAGGGGTGCCGCGAGGGTAGGTTCCAGTGTGGTAAAAGTGTGGACCAGCCCTAGGGACTAGTGTGGTAGTAGATGATGCCGGCGATTGGTTCACCATTTTGGTATAGTTGTGCCCGAATGTTGGCCAGTGTTGTAGTGAAGTGGTGCCCTAGGGTGTACAAGATGTGGTATAAATGGTGCCGAGGGTTCGACCAGTGTCTGGATATAAGTGGTGCCGTGGAGTTTGGACCAGTGTGGTAGGAAGTGGTGGGCACGAAGGTTGTTTGACCAGTGTGGTAGTAAGGTGGTGCCGCGAGGGTTTCCAGTTGTGAGGTAGTAAGCGTGGTGCCCTAGGATACACAGGTGTGATATTAGAGGGTGCCCGAAGGTTGATACAGTTTTTGTAGTAAGTTGTCCCGAGAGGGTTGACCAGTGTGGTAATTTAAGGGGAATTTGAAAAGGTAGACACTTGCTCCTGGAGGATTTCAAGTTAAAGGCACCTAAAATGTAGGAATATAGCAAATAATGTTGTTTCAGTGATAACACCAGGAGGCAGCTCTGACGAGAACTCACACACACACGAACTTTTAATCTCTGCTCTAAATTGAACTTAAACCTTCAAATACTAGAGCCTACTAGACTGGAGAATACACTAGACCTCATCTTCACTAGCAATGATGATCTGATTCGAAATGTCACCAAATCAAAAACAATATACTCAGATCACAACATAATTGAGGTTCAGACATGTATGCGTGGAGCCCAAGACCGACATAATGAGATTAGTCACGAGGAAGCCTTCACCAAATTCAACTTCAATAACAAAAACATAAAGTGGGACCAAGTAAACCAAGTCCTAACCGATATAAGCTGGGAAGATATACTAAACAACACAGACCCCAACTTATGCCTAGAACAGGTTAACTCGGTGGCACTCGATGTATGCACAAGGCTTATTCCTCTAAGAAAAAGTAGGAGTTGATGTAAAATAGAAAGAGACAGGCGCTCCCTTTACAGGCGACGGAAAATAATAACAGAGTGGCTAAAAGAGGCCAATATATCTGCAATGCGTAGGGAGACACTGGTCAGAGAAATAGCAAGCATCGAACTTAAGCTAAAGGAATCTTATAGGAGTCAGAGATCGCGGGAAGAACTTAAAGCCATAAATGATATCGAAAGAAACCCAAAGTATTTCTTCTTCTATGCCAAATCAAAGTCGAGAACAACGTCCAGTATTGGGCCCATACTTAAACAAGATGGGTCCTACACAGATGACAGCAAGGAAATGAGTGAGCTACTCAAGTCCGAATATGACTCAGTTTTTAGCAAGCCGCTAACCAGACTGAGAGTCGAAGATCAAAATTAATTTTTTATGAGAGCCACAGAATTTGGTTAACACAAGCCTGTCTGATGTTATCCTGACGCCAAATGACTTCGAACAGGCGATAAATGTTGTAGATGAATGGTTCACAAAACCGACACGTTGATAAATTAGACACATGTGCATCTCTTGTGTATCTTTATTAAGGAAACGTTTCGCCACACAGTGGCTTCATCAGTCCATACACAGGAGAAGCTTGAAGAATAGGAGGAGAATGAGGTAATCAGTCCCTCAACCTTGAGTCGATGTGGTCAGTCCATCAATCTTGAGTAGAATACGGCATATGAGCGGAGAAGGAGCTTATAAACCGTAGGTAGGAGAGGTGCAGCAGTCATAGGTGGTGTCACATTTGCTCAATGTGGAAGTAGGTCGTGCCCAAGGGTTAGGCAAGCGAAGAATTCCCAAGTATTAAGATCCCAAGAAGTTGTGCAGTGTCTGACAGGACTGTAATGAATGGTTCACAGAACCGACACGTTGATAAATTAGACACATGTGTCGGTTATGTGAACCATTCATCTACAGTCCTGTCAGACACTGCAACTTCTTGGGATCTTAATACTTGGGAATTCTTCGCTTGCCTAACCCTTGGGCACGACCTAGTTCCACATTGAGCAAATGTGACACCACCTATGACTGCTGCACCTCTCCTACCTACGGTTTATAAGCTCCTTCTCCGCTCATATGCCGTATTCTACTCAAGATTGATGGACTGACCACATCGACTCAAGGTTGAGGGACTGATTACCTCATTCTCCTCCTATTCTTCAAGCTTCTCCTGTGTATGGACTGATGAAGCCACTGTGTGGCGAAACGTTTCCTTAATAAAGATACACAAGAGTTGCACATGTGTCTAATTTATCAACGTGTCGGTTCTGTGAACCATTCATCTACAATCCTGTCAGACACTGCAACTTCTTGGGATTGAACATTAAAATGGTATAAAATACCGACAGGTTGTTAGGTAAGACACATATGCAACAGTTAGGTATCTTTATTATGAAACGTTTCGCCTACACAGTAGGCTTCTTCTTTGGAACAATGCTCTTCTCCAGACTGAGGGACTGACCACCTCAAAACTTTAAGGTGAGGACATTAATGTTTCAAGTCTTTTTCTGCTTCTATCAACTTTTCTGTACTCCCAAAGAACCTCTGTTTACAAAACTTTCGAATAAGATACCAACGTTGCATATTGTCTTCCCTAACAACCTGTCGTATTTATCCCCATTTTAATGTTAAATTGTCAGACACTGAAACCCAAAAAGGGTTCTGGTAAACCTGAAATAAATTTCGACAACCCTACTAGTGAGAAGGGCTGGATTTGAGAGGGACCTGACCTCCCAACACTACGTTCGCTAGACCTACGTCTCACCCCTGACCTTAAAGGCTCCCCCTGTCACTTCAACTCCTATTGTTTCAACTTTGGAACATGCCCCTTCTCCAGACTGAGGGACTGACACCTAAAAACTTTAAAAGGGGGGGAAAAACTGTTACATCGCTTCAAGTCTCTTCTGCTTCTATAAACTTTCTGTACTCGAATGAAGAAGCCTCTTTAGCAAACGTTTCGAAAAAAGATCCCTAACTTTGCATATGTGTCTTACCTAAAAACTTTTTGGGGATTTAATTTTGGGGAATCTTCGTTTGCCAACCCTTGGGGGCTTTACCTATTTCCACATTGAGCAAATTGACACCCCCTATAAAGCGAAACCTCCCACCTAGGTTTTAAGCCCCTTCCCCGATTTGCTTATTCACTCAAGACTGATGGACGACCACACGACTCAAGGTTGAGGGCTGTTTACCCTTTTCCCCTCCTATTCTTCAAGCTTCTCCTGTGTAGGGACATGAAGCCACTGGGCAAAACGTTTCCTTAATAAAGAACCAAGATTGCACAGTGTCAATTATCGGGCATAAATACTTTGGGCCCATGCACTGCCCCGGGGCCAACTCATGGAATCCGGTTCATTAAAATGCAAGAACCCCATCACACCTTTACCATCCCCTGGGGAGGAGCATGGAATGGGGGGCGTCCCACAGTTACTAAAAAAAAAACAGACATAGCCCCACTCCCAAAGGGGGCATAAAGCAAAAAAACCCCACGCCGATAGCATAAAAATCCCCCCATCATAAAAAACTTTGAAAGGGGCCCAAAACAAGAACCCCCCACAGAAAACCCTCATTACACAACCCCGGGGAACATGGGGTTTAGAAAAAAGGTCGCTCCTGTCTGTCTCAACTATTGGTCACTCACAAGGGCCTTGACACTAGAAGACAAAGAGAATGCAGATGTAAAAACAGACTTTTCAAAAGCCTTCGCAAGTTACATGGCGTAATGCGACAAAAGCTGCAAGGCAGTACAACGCCCCTCCGAATTTCTTTATTTTTTCCCTTTGATTTTTTTCTTTTTTTTTTCGTAAAGAACAACTTTTATATAATTTTCCAATTTCAATAAAACAGCCCAAAAAACAACTGATAAAAAAATTATTTTCTAATAATAATACTATTGAAAAATATTTTGAATGGACTTTGGGGAAACTGTTTTGGGATTTCTACCATAAAAAAAATGCAAACTATATATCTGATGATTTCCCACTGTAATTTTCCTTTCTTCTTTTTTAAAAAAATAAAGTTGTATGTTTGACATTCAGCCAAATCTCTTTTGCCCTCACAAAAAACAAAAAAAAATTATGATATCTCATTTCCAGCTTGTAAAACCAAACTTTTTCCCTTTTTTTTTTCTGTGAAATTTAAATTTTTCCCCTATTATTAACGAAAATACAGACATATAAATTGAATAAAATTTCTTCCCTTTTTTTTTTTCGAGAAAAAGCATTTTTCTCATCCTATACTCATTCATCTATATCATAGTTTCCCATTCCCTTTTCTTTTTTATAAAGGACCTGGGGTGAAAGAGACACTTATGCCATATGGGAATTTTATTCGGAAACGTTTCCCACACAGTGGCTTCATCATCCAATACAAAGGTAATGTCCCCCAACCTGGGGTCAATGTTTCAGTCCATCAAAACTTGTAAATTTTCAGCATAGGGCCTTGACTGGCTTTTATACTGGGAGGTGGGGAAGCAGGCGGAGCGGGTCAAGGGTACCATCCCCTGTCGAAGTACTCCCAAAGGTTGACAAGTGTTTTAAGAATTCTTTGTAACAAGACCCATGATCTGCAGGTCCGACAGTTTTGATGAATGGTTTAAAAACGACAAGTTAAGATTTAGCACTTATGCAGCATAGGGAATCTTTATTTAGGGAAAAGTTTTGCCACACAGTGGGTTCATCATCCAAACAAAGGTAATCATCCCTTTAACCCGGGGTGGTTTCATCCATAATTGTAGAATGTACACAAGGGGCCGTAAAGTGGGTTATATATGTTGAGGTATTGGATTGGATGTGAAGCCACTGTGTGGGGAAACGTTTTTCCCGAATAAAGATTCCCCTATCTGCATAAGGTCTCAAACTTCAACTTGTGGTTTTTTAAACCATTCATCCGACCCTGGGGGGATGAAGGAAATGGGAAACTCATCTCTGCTAGGAAATATTAATTTCCCCAGGGGAAGCTCTAGAATTCCAATTTTTTTATTTTCTGGATATTTTTCCAAAATTTTTTTGTTTTTTTATATTGTTTATTTTTGTCATATTAGTTTAATTTGATAGTAAATAACCTAGAATATAAAAGCGTTTTATTGAAGCATATTTCCCCGGGCCACCCGAACTGGTTTTTCCCTGACCCACAAAATGTTCAGAAGGTTCCGGGAAATTACGTATAAACCCACCCACTGTATTTTGATGAAATCGCATTATTATCAAAGAAAGAATAATTCAATAAAAACCGAAAAAAAAGGAAAAAAAAAAAATTTAGGGCAGGTGAGGGACCTGCCGCGGGTGACGTCACCCTAGGTGTTTTAAATGACCATAATTCCTTGTGGGAATGTCGTAGAACAATGATTCTGGTACCTTGTGTTGCCAGAGAGTTAAGCTTTTTTTTCATAAGATTAATACACAAATAACCCGCACATAAAAGAGAGAAGCTTTGACGACGTTTCGGACCGAACGTCGTCGCAAGCTTCTCTCTTTTATGTGCGGGTTATTTGTGTATCGTTCCAGTCACGGGATTGTGCCTTTTTTGTTATCTATAAGATCAACTTAATTTGTGAATTTTTCGACAAAATTTTTAGTTCACGCTGAGCAGCTCGGTTTCCCCCTAAAGGAATAACAAAAAGTTGGTAGATGGATCATAATTTCCTCACTAACAGAACACAGAGAGTAGTAGTCAACAGAGTAAAGTCCGAGGCAGCTACGGTGAAAAGCTCTGTTCCCCAAGGCACAGCACTCGTCCCATTCTTGTTCCTCATCCTCATATCCGCATAGACTAGGATCAGCCACAGCACCGTGTCTTTCCTTTGCAGATGACACCGAACTGCATGACAGTGTCTTCCATTGCAGACACTGCAAAGCTCCAGGCGGTCTCAACCAAAACTTCAGTGGCTGCAAAAACAATATGAAGTTCAACGATGAGAAATTTCAATTACACCAATATGGTAAACAAGATGAAATTAAAACTTCAGAGTATATAACAAATTCCGGCCACAAAATAGAGCGAGAAACCAACGTCAAAGACCTGGGAGTGATCATGTCGGAGGATCCACCTTCATAAGAAACATAGAACATAAGAAAGAGGAACACTGCAGGAGGCCTGTTGGCCCATACTAGGCAGGTCCTTTACAATTCATCCCACTAACAAAACATTTGCCCAACCCAACTTTCAATGCCACCCAAGAAACAAGCTCAAGCTCTGATGTGAAGTCCCACTCAAATCCAACCCCTCCCCCTATTTTTTCCAACCTA
>NW_026506586.1:0-51001 GCF_026875155.1 Cherax quadricarinatus
TGTGTGTGTTTGTGTGTTGTGTGTGTTGTTTTGGGGGTTGTTGTATGTTGGTTGTGTGTGATGTTGTGTGTGTGTGTGTCTGTGTGTGTGTTGTGTTTTTGTGTGTGTGTGGTATGTGGTGTGTGTGTGTGTGTGTATGTGTACTCCCTATTTTATACCTATTTGTGGTTGCGGGGGTCGATTCTACTCTGGCCCCGCCTCTTCACTGATTGCTCTGGTCTTCTCTTCCCTGTCCATGACTTTATCATCCCTCGCTTAAAAAAACTATGTTTTTGGTTCCCCCCTCCACCGTCACTTTCTAGGCTATTCCAGGGTTGACTACTCTATGACGAAGAAAAATATTTCCCAAAATCCCTTTGATTTTTTGAGTCTTCAATTTTCCAATTGTGCCCTTGTGTCTGTCCCCATCTCTGGAAATCTGTCTTTGTCCCCCTCATCTTTTTCCGTGCAGTATTTTTATGTCGTTTTCATGTCTCTCCGGGCCTCCCCCTCTTCAAGGGGGGCCCCTTGGCGGGGTTTGGAGAGGCTCTTGGTTGAAAAAATTGCTGTCGGTTTCTTCCTAGACCAAAACTAATTCCCCCATTCTCCCCCCCCCTTTTTCCTCCTCCTATCCTCCCTTTTTCCATTCCCCCCTCCCCCCCCCCCTCCCTTTTGCCCTTCCTTTTTTTGGCCCTTTTGGATTTTCCCACAGGCGGGGTGCCTAGGTTTGGGGAAAGGACCCCGGGGTCCATTCCTTCCCGTTGAGGTTCTTGGCGGTGGGTTTTTTTTGCCGGGGAAATTTGGGTTCCCTGGGAAGGTCCCGACCCCCTCCCCGGAATCCCGGAGTAGTTTTGGGGTGTCTTTCGGGCGACGGGGTATCTCTGGAACCCCTTTCGGATTCCGGGGGGGGTGGGAAGGAGGTTGTTTTGTGGCGGATATCCGGCGCCCTCTTTTTGTCCCGAGGTAGCCGGCAGTTTTTGGGTTGTTTATCCCGGTTGTGGTTTATGGATGAAGGGTTGGGATGGCAGGGTTCCAGCTGCTCTGTGCTATAGCGGTGCTGAATCCTCTTGGGCACAGGGGGAGTTTTCCGGCCCTTTTTTCCTCCGGGGAAAACTATTCCTCCCCCCCCCCTTTTTTTATTTTTTTTTTATTTTTTTTTTCTTTTTTTTTTTCTTTTTTTTTCTTAAAAACAAAAAGAAAGGAAAAACCTAACCATGGGAACCCAATCCATAAACCCCACTCCCCCCGGGCCCCTTTTTGATACCACCCCTTCGACCCTCCCTTGTGTTTAGACCACTTTCGGTACCCCCTGTCCCCCTGTCCCTCTTTGGTGCTGTTTCCTCACCATTCAGGTACCGGGGCCCTTCGACTTGACTCCTTCGATTTGTCTGAACTCCATTTCCCCTTTGACTAGTTCCCGGCTTCTCCCTCTCGGTACGGCTTTTTCGAATGCCCCCCTTTCCCGTCGGACCAATTGGTCCTACTCCTAAAACCCCAACGTAAAATCTCCTGATGATGCCCTTCTTTACTTCCCATTCTATGGGAAAAAGACCCCATAAAGCCCCCCTTCCACGCTCGTTTGGACCCACAAGGACTAAATTCTTTACTTTAAGCCCGACTTCTTTACCTATTTTTCCGCCCAGTTTGGAAAAGCGCCCCTGCGTATGTTGGTAGAATTTTTTTCTGCTTCAAGAGCGGTATGGCATCGTCCTGCCCAGAAGCTACCCGTCATGTCTTTTCTCTTTCGAATTCGTATACCCTTCACTATTGAAAAAACATCTTTCTTAAATTTTGCGTGGTCTGTCTTCTGCCCATACCTAGCCCAACAGAATTTCAGTCATGTGGCAATGAAATTTTTTAAAAAGCTGGAACCCCGGATCCCCCAATCCTAAAGTAGACACTTAGTTTTTCTTGCCCGGGGGAGGACGTTCCCCTTTAAATGTGGTCTTTTTAACTTTTGACAGGAGAACCCCCGTCCTCGTTATGTCGGGGAATGGGTTTTTACAATTTTCAAAAGGGTGTCCCTACACCGCAAAAATGTAGAAATTGCTGGCGTTTTGGTCCCCCAGCGAAATATTGAGATTTTGGCGAATCCCCCGTCTGTGGTCCCCGACGACCTTTCTAATACATTTGAAGCAACCTCCTTTCCCTTAAATTGTAATAAAGCTCCCCCTTTGTTCCGCCTTTGCCGTTTATTTGAATAAAAGGAAAATTTGGGCCCCTCAAAAGAGGGGAAGGTCTCCCTTTGTATGGCAGTTATCATCCGCCTAAGGGGGGACTACCCGTGTTTTTATTTCTTTTTCCCAAACAGCCCCCCCTTCTGGGGTCCCATCTCTGCAGCCCCCTCTGTTTTTACCCCCCCTATAGCCTTTCCCGGCATTACCCTTTTGCTGCCCTTGGCTCTGCGTCCCGACTACAATCAGTTGTTCTCACATCTTGCGTCTTTCTCAAAGCCCTATCGACAAGCCCTAATACCAATCGCCCATCTATTCTCAGAAGTCCAAAAAATCCACATTGCTCAAATTTTCTTTCCCCCTTTCCCTTCCCTTCTTCCCCTCCCATTTTATTTTTTCCCAGTTCTGTCCTAGTTCTTCCCTCTCTTGGCTCTATTCAAGTGGGGATTCACCTCCCCCTCGTCTATGCCTTCCACCCCGTCCCCCCAAATTTTTTCCCCCTCTTCTGCCACCTCAGGTTTCGCCTTTTTCTGTCCCCCCCACACTTCATCTCCAGTCCCTTACACTCTTTCCCCCTTATTTTTGTACAGTCCATTACTGTCCATCTTTACTCCCCTCCCCCTTCTATCCCCAATATGGTCCCAAAATCTTGAATCGAAAACATTGAAGCCATTTCAGAATTATTGCAGGCAAAACCTTCAAGGACACGATTCATTCCTGTTGCTTCTCTTCCCTCCCCCTTTTCCAACCCCATTCTTCGCAAGTCCGTTCCTTCGCTACTTGAACGTTTCAATGCCACCACACTTTTGATTTTCTAACCCTTAGTCCTAGATGCCTTTACCTAAAATTTCCTGGTATTTTCTTCTCCCCAAATCTGGCCTATTTACAGTGGAATTTCCGGGCCCCCAGGGGTAATGGGGGGAGTTTCCGATGTTGTTTCCAGATTTTCCCCTGTTGGTGTTGCTTAAAAAAACCAAAATTAAAACTCGGCTGTCTTCCAACCTATTCAGGCTATAATTTATTGTTTTTCTTCGGATCCTTTTCCGAGGGGACCTTTATGAAAGTCCCCTTCTTCTACGAAGATTTTCCGTACTCGCTATTTGTCCATCCTCGCTGCATTACACGAGCCCGTATCCATTGAAAAAGTGGTTTCAATATGTTTTTTATATCTCTCTCCTTCTCGAGCATTTCACCCAATTTGCCTTTTTTTGTTTTATCCTTTCCCCCACCATTCTGTTATTTGGGGATTTTTAAAGCCCCCTTTCCTCTGGGGGAGGTCTCATTGTGACTAAAAGTGGATCAGTTGGAGGCTTTTTCGCCTTCACCCCTCCCTGTTTTAAATACGGGTACTCCCCCTTTTGTTCGTCTCATACTTCTCTTGCATCGATATCAGTCTGTCTTCCTCACTGCCTAGACTTCACTGGTTGTTTTACCCGGGCTTAATTGACAGTGATCATTTTTGATATTCTTTCTTCTCCTTCCTATTACCACCTTTTCCCTAGCCCCGCTGGAATTTTATGGGCAAATTGGGGTCTTTATACACTTCACTGCTTTTTGGAGGTTTTCTTTATCCCTCCCTTGATAGCCTAAAATCTTCTCGACGTCGGTTTTTACCGCGTTCTCATTTATACCCCCAAACCTCAGGCAGGGGATTCTCAGAAGGCGTGCCTTGGTGGGCCCCTGCTTTTGTCTGCAGTACGTTTGAAAACGTGCTGCATGGGGCAGGTACGGTACAAAAGAACCCCTGAGAGCTTTTTGATTTTAAAAACGAAAGGGGCGATCACTCGCCGTGTCATCCTGAAGTAAACGATTGTTGCGGGCTTGTTTCCCCCATTCACTTGTTTCTTTATTCTTAAAAAAGTAAAATTGGGTGGTAAAATTTTTTTATTTTCCTTTTTGGGGCCTTGTTATTACACCCCCTCAGTTGTTAACTTTACCATTTGGTTTTTATTTCCCCTGGGCTCCACAGCCTGGGTTTCTTTCCTCAAGTCTGCCCCGAGGAGTCCCTTGGCTTTTCTTTTTAAAAAATGTTATTTGCCTTTTAACTTTCAAAAATTGGAGGCAACGTTTTTCAGTTGGATCTTCGGCAGCTGGGCCTGACGCTTATTTGGAGTTTAAAACTTTTTCACCGGTCGCCTTGTAGTTTTATTTAAAACTTTTGGGGAAAAAATTCTTCCCCAGGGTGGAATTTTTTTCCCCTTTCCCAAACGGGTCAACGGTGGGCCCCCCATATGTTTGCTCTTCAGGCATTTGCAAAATTTTGGAACGCCCAAACGGTTTTAAAGGGGTATTTAGGCATAAACATTCGCTGTAATATGGGTTTCTAAGGGTCGTTCTAAACCCTGGGGCCCCTTTCGCGGAAACTATGTTTGTAAAAGCCTTTTTGTAATCACCAGTTATTGATTATTTTTTTGACCTTGGAAGGCTTTGACCCGGGGTAAATTTTTGGCCCGGCCCCTTGGTCCGAGGCAATCTACCACCTTCCTTTAAAAATTTTTTTGACCGAATTTCCGGTTTTGATCCCTAAAATTTTTGGACTTCTCCAAATGAAGGTTCCCTAGGGATGTGTTCTGCACAAACCTTTTTTTCCTTGCTTAAATATTTGGGGCTCTGTTTTTCCACCAATATTTGGGCATCCTCTATGTTATATTCGTATTCTGTGATGTGATGATTTAGCAGCCTCCGTGCGGTTCGGGCCGTGTTTCCCCGGGCCCCCGTGGGTTTAAAATTTTCAAAAACCAAAAACTCCCTTCTTATGACCTCTGTTTTTCCCCCCAAAATTTGAATTCCTAGGGCTTGTTTTTTCCCCCGAAAGTTCATTCAGGTTTCTAGGCCCTTTTTTTGACCCTGTTTATGGGAAAACCCCTTTTTTTTAAAAACCCTTTTACAAAAAGGCTAAACCTTTTAAAACCCTTGTATCTTTTGGGGACGATTTCGACTCTCTTTCCTAAATTCGCCCCTTTTATGGGGAAACTGTTAGGTCCAATTTATTTGCGCCCTCTCTTGCCTACTTCTCTAGCCTTAACTCTACCATTTACCAAAGGTTAGTTTGTGCCTTGGTTTTTTGCTCTTCCCCCGTTTTGGGGCCTTATAAAAAAGCGAATGTTTCCCTCTTGTTGATCGCCGTGATGCCCCTTGCCCTTTGCTACTATGTACGCTCTCCGATCTACACAATCCTTCCCCTTTTTGAAAAGGTCACCCATTTAGTGGGGCATTTTTTATTTGTTCACCGCCCGTTTTCTCCGCCCTTTTCTCTTCGCCTAATTATTTTGTCTTACTTCGTTACCCCCTTTATATGTTCATGTAGATCTCACTTTTTCCCCACTCCCTGGGAAGTTCCCCTGTTTCGGGTCGTTCTTTTTCACTCCTTTCTCGAAAGCTCAAATCCTAAAGTGGCTTCCCCTCTTTTTTTTGTCACTTCCATCCATTCTATGCCACCGCTGTGTACACGATGGCTCTAAGTCTTCAGACGGGTGGATCGCAGCAGTGTTTCGGGGCAGCATCGTGCGGGGGATTTTATCTTTAGCTAGAATTTTTTTTGCTGAACTGTATGCCCTTTTTTGGGCCTTATTCGTTCGCTTTAGGGCCGGCCATTTTAGGTTCAGACTCCCTTAGGTTCTACGGTAACGAAAATTTTTAATTCATCCCCCAGTTCTGTTCCCTTTGGCTTCCGTTCTTACCAAACAAAAGGAAATTGTTTTTTTTTTGGGGTCCCGGTCATGTCGACATACAGGGGAATGAAAAGGCAGTCACTTGCTGCGACGGTCAGCAGTACATGACCTACCAATCCTATCGAGGTGTTCTTTTCATGGACTATTTTGCTGCAATAATGATACCCACCTTCGCACCCGTGGGCAACAAACCGTTGTGTGCAACTCTGCTTGGTAACAAACTTCATTCTATTAAATCCGAGCATTAGGTTATGGCCGTATTATGTTGGGGGGTCATCGTGCCGAGGTAGGGAACCACTCTCTCCTCCTTCGCTTTGGACCACACTCATCTTACTCATGGGTATCTCATGGAGAGGCACCCCTGTTCTACTCTGTGAGCAGTGTCATGTTCCAAGTATCGATTAGCACATTCTGTTGTAGACTCTGCCCTCTCTTCAACGAGCACGCAGAATTTACCTCCAACGTCGCCTTGTTATTACTACTCTCTCTTTACCTTCCTTCTTGCTGATGACCCCCTTTTATCTGACTCTATCATTGACTTCTTGACCAAGACCTGATTTACTCCACAAACTTGTTGATACTTTTCGCCTTTTTTCTTCACATGTGCCCCTCAGCCCGTTTCTAGTTTCAGTCTCTTGCTTCCCTTTTCCCTTTCACCATCACTTACCCGCTGTTATCCGTATCCTATACTCATACATCTCCCTTTTGCCACCTGATGCCCTAGCTTCCTCCTGCCCTGCAGCGCTGTTAGTTCATTGTGGCTTACGCTTCTTTTTTTTATTATAATAAATAATCCTGGTCCCTCCTGTCCTCCAGTGTCGTCGGGCCGATTCCCTCAAACTTTCTTCGTAGGACAATCCCCGTATCTCTGGGACTAGTCTTGTTGCCAAACCTTTGCACTTTTCTCTATTTCTTGACGTGCTTGACTAGGTGTGGATTCCAAATGGTGATGCATACTCCAGTATGGGCCTGATTGTAAATGGCATATCAGAGTCTTGAAGGAATCATTACTGTGGTATCGGACATGAAATTGTAGGTTTTGCCAGGCGACCCCTATGCTGCAGCAGTTATCTGATTGAGTGCGCTCTGGAGATATGCTCGGTGTTATACTCACCAAGGTCTTTTTCCTTGAGTGAGGTTTGCAAGACTTTCGGCCATCTTAAACTTTATTGTGTCGCGGTATTCTTTGGCCCCTCCCCAATCTTTCATGACTTTGCATTTGGCAGGGTTAAACTCATGGAGCCAGTTGCTGGACCGGCTTGTAGCCTGTCCATGTCTCCTTTGTAAGGTCCTGCCTGATCCTTATCCGATTTGATTCTTCTCATTAAATTCACATCATCCGAAAACAAGCGACACTTCTGAGTCTATCACTTTCCGTTATGTTATTCACATATACCAAGTACACAGCAAAGGTCCTAGGACTGACCCCTGATGGAACACCCGCTTGTCACAGGCGCACCACTCTGACACCTCGTCACGTATCCAATGACTCGTGTTGCCTCCGTCAGGTTTTCTATGATCCATTGCAGTGCCCTTTCCTGCTATGTGTGCTGAACTCCTTGCTTTTGCAGTATCCTTAGTGAGGAACTGTGTTCGAAGTTCTTCTGCAGTCCAAAAAAAATGCAGCTAGTTATCCACCCCTCTCCTTCTCTTGTTCTTTAATTCCTGTCACCCTTGTCATAAACTCTAGAAATAGGTTTGTGAAACAGGATTTTCCCTCCCTGAAAACCATGCTGGTTGGTCAAATATACACTTGTTTCTTTCCAGGATTGACTACCAACACTCTCCTCCTGTTGATCTCTCCATGACCTTGCATACTATACACATTAGTGATACAGGTCTGTTGTTTAGTGCCTCATGAGCTGTTTCCCTTTTTAAAAAATTGGGACTACATTTTCCTTCTTCCATACTCGGGGAGTTGCCAAGTTTCAACTGATGTGTCTGAAGATCTTTGTTAATGGTACACCCAATATCTCTGCTACGCTTTAAGGACCCACGGTGTGATGTTGTCTGGTACCACAGCCTTTGAGGTGTAAGTTCGCATAGCTAGCTTATTCACCTCCTCCTTGGTTAGTTGTACCTCATCCTGCACTTGCATGGTGCACCCCCCGGCTCTGATTTCTGGGAGTTCCTACTGGTTTCCACTGTAAATACTTCTTTAAATCGTGTTGGCTCATGACATACTCGGTTCCTTTCTTTGTGTATCCCCATCAACCTTCCTCAGTATGAATACCTGGTCCTTGACTGTTCGTTTTCCTCTTGATGTGGCTGTACAACAGCTTCGGTCAGTCTTGACTTTCGATGCTATGGTCATTTTGTATTCGCCGTCAGACTCCCTTTTATCTGTGCATATTCGTTTCTGGCTCTTCGGCCTAATCTCTCGTTTTTTCCTGAGTTCTCTGTCTTCTGTACCTTTTTCCATTCTATTAGTTCACCTAGTTTTTGCCTTCTCATACACCTTTGGTCCAGTGAGACCAAGGGACTCGTCTCGTTCTTACCCATTCTTTTCTGTTTCCCTTGGGAACAAACCTCTCCTCTGACTCCCTTGCATTTTGTTGCGCACATATGTCCATTTCTTGTATGGTTTTCCTGTCAGTTCCCTCTCCCAATGATGTCTCTGATAAGAAGTTCCTCAAGCACTGGTAGCGCCCCCTTTGTAGTTTGGTTTTTTCCCACCTATTCTGCGGTGTGTGTGTGTGTGTGTGTGTGTGTGTGTGGTGTGTGTGTGTATGGGGTGTGGTGTTTGTATGGAAAGTATTATAGACTGCCGCGTGCGTGTATAGCCCTTGTGGCTTAGCGCTTCTTTTTGATATTAATAATAATATTATTGACTGCGCACCTACTGCCTTAGTTCCCTTGATAACTTTATCTAGTGTTGTAATGCTTGCATGTTGCTGTGTGAGCTTATTGTGGGTGACGTCTGTTGTGAGATGACTTCATCTGTGGGTGACGTCTGTTTGCTGTGATGTGCTCTATGTGGGTGTCGTCTGGGCTGTGTTGAGCCATCTGTTGGTGACGTCTGTTGCTGTGTTGTCCCTACATCTGTGGTGTGGTCTCGTTGCTGTGTGAGCTAATCTGTGGGTGACGCTCTGTTGCTGTGTTGAGCTCTCCCTGTGGGTGACGTCGGTTGCGTGTTGGGTCATTATGGGTGACATGCCTGTTGTAATGGATCCAGTCACTTGCTGTGTTGGATCCTGTCACTTGCTGTGTTGGATCCTGTCACTTTGCTGAGTTAGATCCAGTCACTTGCCTGTTCTGGATCCAGCCACTTGGTGTGTTGGATCCGTCACGTGCTGTGTTGGATCCAAGTCACTTGGCTGTGTTGGATCCAGCCACTTGCTGTGTTGGATCCTCAAAGTCACGTGACTGTGTTGGATCTAGGTCCACTTGCTGTGTTGGATCCAGTCACGTTTCTGTGTTGGATACACGTAACTACCTGCTGTGGTTGGATCCAGTCACTTGCTGTGTTAGATCCCAGTCATTGCTGTGTTGGTTTCTGTCACTTGCTGTGTTGGTTCCCGTCTCTTGCTGTGTTGGTTCTCCAGTCACTTGCTTGTGTTGGATCCAGTCACTGCTGTGTTGGATCCTAGTCACTTGCTGTGTTGGGTTCCTAGTCACTTGCTTGATGTTGGATCCTGTCACTTGCTGTGTTGGATCCAGTACTTGCGTGTTGGTTCCTTACTTGCTGTGTTGGATCCAGTACTTGCTGTCATGAATCCATCACTATACTGTGTTACCTGGAATCTCTGGACGGTTTTCGGGGTCAAACTCCTCACGGGGCCCGGTCCACGGACCAGGTCTCCCGGTGGATCAGGGCCTGAGTCATCCAGTCTGTTACTGCTGGACGCACGTAGTCCAACGTACGACCCACTAGCCGGATGATCCGGCACCGACATTAAGTATCTGTTCCTGTCCCTCTTGAAGGCAGCCAGGGGCATCTTGGTAATTCCACTTTATGCTTGGTGTGAGGCTGTTGAACAGTTTGGGCCCCGGGACAATCTATGGCGTTTTATCTTTAGTGTACCAATGGCGCCCTACTTTTCACTGGGGGACTTTGCACCGCTGCCACAGTCTTTTACTTTTGTAGCGGAGTGATTTCTGTGTGCTGATTCGGGACATCCTTCTAGGATTTTCCAAGTGTAGATTATATTATCTCTTATCGCCTGCGTTCCTGCGTGGACAAGTCAAGTGCTGACCAAGCGTTCACCAGTAATTAAGCGTTTGTGGAACTTAATATGTGCCCAGCGGTAAAGGTTTTCTGTAACTCTCTAGACCTGCAATAACTGCTTTGATCGGAGATATTAGGTACAGCAGTATTTCCAGCACAAGTGAGAACAGTGATTTGATAAGGTATCATCATTATCTTGTCATCTCTCGCTTTGAACGTTCTCATTAATAATCCTATCATTTTTTTTGCAGTGTGATCGTGGCATGTTGTGATCCATTGATAAGTGAGATACTCAGACATTACCACTCCCAGGTCCCTAAACATTTTTTTTATTCGCTATACTGTGTGTCAAGAGTTGTAGTATACTGAGTAGTTTGGATTATCTTCATTTCGAACATCAAACTACACCAATGAGACCATAAACTTAGTTACTAGGAAAAGATTTCTTGGAAACCACCTTCCCGCTTCTCTGATTGGTTCAGCTTGAACGTGAGAGGGCGCACCGTTGATGGTCTACTACAAGCCTCTATCTTCAAATAATGAAAGGAAAGGTGACTGTCAATCTACATGTCTGAGTTATTAATGAGAGTTTATTACCTAGTGGAAAGTTATTACTTTAGAGTTATTACCTTCGCTGGGAATTAAACTCTTTAGTGACATCTAAGAGTTATTACGGTGGGTATGACCCAGGAAGCAAGTGTTATTAAGTTAGGTAACTATTAATACAAGGGTTTACCTTGGAGTGGAAACAAAGAGCTGCCGTTCCCCTTTCTGCGATCAAACCTATCTTTCTACCTACTTTTACCATGAACATCAATAATAAATTAATAATAGTAATAATTATAAACAATATTAATAATAATATAAAATAATAACTGATAACTAACATTAAATAATAATACTTAAGAAAACAGTTATAACTAATAATAATAAAAAATTAATTATAACAGTGATAACCAAATAATAATTACTAATTAGCAATAACAGCAGTAATAACTAACAATAACCTAAACTATGTTGAGTGATTTAATATTATCCTCAAACATTCAAATGACAATTCCCATGTAGCAACTTGAGTATATATACACCAGGTTAATATATCCATAACGTCCCGTCAAGGAAGGATACAAGATTATAGATCTATTAAACATAACAGGTTAGGACCGTCTGGCGGAATTTTTACACATGATCGTCCTGGATAATACAGGCAAGGTTCAACATTGAGACCAGGAGCCTCTTAGAATATTACTAAAAACGTAATAGAATATTAGAAGGTAATAGAATTAAAGGTAGAAGATTATAGCTTGGGGAGGGGCCCGGGGGTGGAGTGGTATTTAGAAGCCAAACATGACTGCTTATGGTAAGATTAAAAATTTCTGAAATGTAAATTAAGAGAGGGGGGAATGACAAGTAATTCTCTAAGTAGGACAAGTACGTACTGATTATGGGTTAAAGTAACCCTTTTGCCTATTTTCGTCATTACTGCAGTATACAAGACACCAGTAATGTACTCCAACACCATAAGATATTTTATATAATATTAATATTATATATAATATATAATATATTATATAATATATTATATAACCTATATAATATATATATATAATAAATATATATATGGTATATAATATATAATATATGATGTATGTGACTGTATGTCGTGTGTTTGAACATAAAACATAAGGAAAAGAGGAACACTGCAGCGTGGTCTACTGGCCCATTGCAGGAAATGTCCAATTCTCCTACAGGCTTAAGCCAATGCCTGAAACCTAGTCACGGTCACGTCAGTTCAACGTTCTCGCCGGTACTCTCCCGGTCCGGGTCGTTCCAGATGGTAACCCGGCTTGGCTTCCTGCCAGTGGGAGTATATGGAGACCTATTGTCTGCCATGGGAGGAGGCTACAAGTACCTCCTCATCCTTTGGGACCAAAAACTGTCCCCAGGCCTAGCACCATTCCCCGCCACTCACGGGAGCTCCTAAGGGAGAAGAAGGCCTCAATGGTCTGCCATTCTTCCCCGCCCCCAGGGGTTTGGTGGGAAATACAGTCTCGGTGTGTGGCAAGTGGGAGCAGCAAGCTCTGGCCCTGTGTGTTTGTATATCACATATACCTTTGAGTGGATGGGGCTTTCAGCGAGCTGAGGCAAGATAAAAGATCTTAGATTGTATGTTAGCTGAGGCAAGGATAACAGATTTTAGCTTGTATGTAAGCTGAGGCAGGTTATCAGATCTTAGCTTGTATGTTTTTTTTAAAAAAAAATGCTGAGGGCAGGATAACAGATCTTAGATTGTATGTATCCTGAGGCTGGATAACAGATCTAGCTTGTATGTAAGCTGAGGATGGATACCTGATCTCTAGCTTGTATGTAAGCTAGGCAGGTTAACAGATCTTTGCTTGTATGTAAGTGAGGCAGTGATATCATTACTTAGTTGTATGGAGCTGAGGCACGATAACATGATCTTAGCTTTGTTTGTAAGTGCATGGCTGGATAACAGATTTTGTTGTATGTATGCTGAGGCAGGCAGAGTAAAATATCTTAGCTTGTATTGTAAGCTGAGGCAGGATACACTATTCTTAGCTTGTATGTAAGCTGGGCAGGATAACAGATCTTAGCTTGTTTGTAAGCTGCAGGCAGGATAACAGATTCTTAAGGTCTTGTTGTAAGCTGAGGCTCCCAGGCTAAAGATCTTATGCTTGTATGCTAAGACTGAGGCAGGATAATCAGATCTTAGCTTCGTATGTAAGCTGAGGCAGGTTTAACAGATCTTACATAGCTTGTATGTAAGCTGAGGCAGGATAACAGATTTAGCTTGTTTGTAAGCTGAGGACAAGGACTAACAGGTTTTTAGCTTGTATGTAAGCTGATGCACGATAACAGATCTTAGCTTGTTATGTTAAGCTGAGGCAGGGATAACAGATCTTAGCTTGTATGTTAGCTGAGGCAGGATAACAGATCTTAGCTTGTATGTAAGCTGAGTGGCAGGATATCAGATCTTTGCTTGTTTGTAAGCTGAGGCACGATACAGATCTTAGCTTGTATGTAAGCTGAGGCAGGATAAAGCTATTTGCTTGTATGTAAGCTTGAGGCAGCGATAACAGATCTTAGCTTTGTATGTAAGCGAGGCAGGATAACTGATTTTTTTTAATATGCTTGTATGTAAGCTGAGGCACGATAACAGATCTTTTGCTTGTATGTAAGCTGTGGGCAGGAGGGATAACAGATCTTAGCTTGTATGTATGCTGAGGGCAGGATAACTGATCTTTGATTGTTTGTAAGCTGAGGAGGATAACAGATCTTAGCTTGTATGTAAGCAGAGGCAGGAAACAGAATCTTAGCTTGTATGTAAGCGGAGGAGGATTACAGTATCTTAGTAGTATGGGTAAGATGAGGCAGGATAAACAGATCTTAGCTTGTATGTAAGCTGTGGCCAGGATAAACAGTTCTTAGCTTGTATGTAACTGACGGCAGGAAGGATAACAGATCTTAGCTTGTATGTAAGCTGAGGAAGGATACAGATCTTTTAAGCTTGTATGTTAAGCTGGAGGCTGGATAAACAGATATTAGCTTGTAAGTAAGCTGAGGCAGGGTTAAACAGATCTTAGCTTGTTATGTAAGCTGTGGCAGGGATAACAGATCTTAGCTTGTATGTAACCTGAGGCAGGATAATCGATTTTAGCTTGTATGTAAGTGAGGCAGGATAACAGATCTTAGCTCTTGTATGTAAGCTGAGGCAGGATAACTGATTCTTAGCTTGTATGTAAGCGAGGCAACGATAACAGATCTTTGGGGGGGCTTGTATGTAAGCTGAGGCAGGATACACAGATCTTATGCTTGTATGTAAGCTGAGGCAGAGATAAGTTATTAGCTTGTATGTAAGCTGAGCGCAGGTAAATGTTCTTTAGCTGTAATTGGTAATAAAGCTGAGGCAGGATAAACAGTCTAGCTTGTATGTAGCCTGGGCAGGATAACCAGATCTTATGCTTGTATGTAAGCTGAGGCACGATAACAGGATATCTTTTAGCTGGTTTGTAAGCTGAGCAGGATAACTGATCTTAGCTTGTATGTATGCTGAGGCAGGATTACAGATCTTAGCTTGTATGTAAGCTGAGGCAGGTTAACAGATCTTAGCTTGTATGTAAGCTGAGGCTGGATACAGATTTAGCTTTTATGTAAGCAGGGCAGGATATCAGATCTTAGCTGGTATGGTAAGCTGAGGAGGATACAGATCTTAGCTTGTATGTAAGCTGAGGCTGGATAACAGATCTTAGCTTGTATGTAAGCTGTGGAGGCAGGATAACAGATCTTAGCTTGTATGTTAAGCTGAGGCAGGATAAACAGATCTTAGCTTGTAGTAAGCTGGGCCAGGATAACAAGATCTTTGCTTGTATAGTAAGCTAGAGGCACGGCGATAACAGATCTTAGCTTGTATGTAAAGCTGAGGCTGGCAGGATAACAGTTTAGGCGTGTATGTAAGCGAGGCAGGATAAACAGATCTTAGCTTGTATGTAAGCTGAGGCAGGATAACAGATCTTAGCTTGTATGTAAGCTAGAGGCAGATAAAAGATCTTAGTTATACGTACCGAGAGGAAGGATGTCAGATCTTAGCTTTGTTTGTAAGTGTTAAGGCAGGATAACTGATCTTAGCTTGGTATGTAAGCTGAGGCAGGTTAAACAGATCTTGCTTATACGTAAGCTGAGGCAGGTTAATCAGATCTCTAGCTTGTATGTAAAGCTGAGGCGGTTAAAAGATATTAGCTTGTATGTAAGCTTGAGGCTGGATAACAGTCTTAGCTTGTATTGTAAGCTGAGTGCAGGATAACAGATCTTAGCTTATACGTAAGCTTGAGGCAGGGATAACAGATCTTAGCTGTATGTATGCATGAGGCAGATACGATCTTAGCTTGTTGAAAGCTGAGCAGGATAACAGATCCTTAGCTTATACGTAAGATGAGGCAGGGATAACAGATCCACCTTTAGTTGTATGTATGCTGAGTGAGGCAGGATACTGATCTTTGCTTGTATTGTAAGCTGAGAAGGATAACAGTTCTTGCTTGTATGTAAGCTGATGGCAGGATAACAGATCTTAGCTTATTAGTAAGCTGAGGTTAGGTTGTGCGATAATATTGATAATTTTTCCCTAGAGAATGAACCCATTACTAGCTTGCATTAACAAAAACATTAACAAACAACATTAACAAAACAACAATTAACAACAACACTATCAGTAACAACAACAATAAGAACAATATAAACTACAACAATAACAACTACAACAAACAACAAAAACAAGTCCTCAGACATATCATAGGCTTAGGGAACCTGTTCCAAATACAAAACAGTAAATAAAAAAGAGACAGGCTGGTTGTTCTTGTCGCATGAACTAAAAAAAACAGAGATAGAATTAAACACACACCAAACAACAAACAGCACTTATTATCTAAACAAGGAAGTCCACTGGAGGTGTAGAGAGAATATCGATAGATTTTTCCTATCTGTGGCAAAACCCAGCCTGTGTATATCTGTAGCCAAACCCAGCCTGGTAAGTCTGTAGCAAACCCAGCCTGTGTATATGTGTAGCCAAACCCAGCCTGTGTATATGTGGCCAAAACCCAGCATGGGTATATGTGTTGTAGCTAACCCAGCCTGTGTATATGTGTAGCAAACCCTTGCTGTTGTATGTCTAGATAGCAAACCCAGCCTGCGTATCTTGTGTAGAAAACCCAGCTGTGTTATATCTGTAGACAAACCAGCCTTTGATATATGTGTAGCAAACCCAGCCTGTCGTATATGTGTAGCAACCCAGCCTGTGTTTATCTGTAGCAAACCCAGCCTCGTGTATATCTGTGGCGTAACCCAGCCTGTGTATATCTGTAGCAAACCCAGATGTTGTATATCTGTGGCAACCTGCCTGTGTTATATCTGTTGCAAACACAGCCTGTGTATCATGTGTAGCAAACCCAGCCTGTGTATATGTGTAGAACCCAGCCCTGTGTAATTGTGTTGCAAAACCCAGCTGTGTATATGTTAGTAGAAAAACCCAGCCTCTGTGCCATATCTGTGGCAACCAGCATCTGTGTATATCTGTAGCATAAACCCGGCATGTGTTTATCTGTATGCAAACCCAGCCAGGTGTTTTATCTGTAGCAATACCAGCCTGTGTTATATCTGTATGCAAACCAGCCCGGTGTATATCTGTAGCAAAACCCAGCCTGTGTATATGTGTAGCAAACACTAGCCTTGTATATCTGTAGCATACCCAGCCTGTGTATATCTGTGGGCAAACCAGCCCTGTGTATATGTGTAGCAAACCCAGCTGTGTTGATGTGTAGCGCAAACCCAGCCTGTGTATATTGTAGCAAACCCAGCCCTGTGTATATCTGTAGGCAAACCCAGCCCTGTGTATATATGTAGCAAACCCCAGCCTGTGTGTATCTGTAGCAAACCCAGCCCAGCCTGTGCGTTATCATCTGTAGCCTAACCCCAGCCTAGTGTATTCGTGGTGTAGCAAACCCAGCCTGTGTATATCTGTAGCAAACCCAGCCTGTGTATATCTGGTGGCAAACCCTGCCTGTGTATAATATGTGTAGCTAACCCAGCCTGTTGTAGACTATCTGTAGCAACCCCAGCCTTTGTGTATATCTGTAGCATAACCCAGCCTTGGTTGTATCTGTAGCAAAACCCTAACCTGGTATATGTGTAGCAAACCAGCCTGTGTATATGTGTAGCAAACCCAGCCTGTGTTTATCTGTAGCCAAAACCAGCCTGTGTTTATGTGTAGCAAACCCAGCCTGTGTATAATGTTGTAGCAAAACCCAGGCCTGTGTATTTCTGTGGCATAAACCCAGCCTGTGTGTATATGAAGCAAACCCTGCCTGTGTATATGTTAGCAAATCCCAGCCTGTGTATATGTGTAGCATACCCAGCCTGTGTCTTGTGTCGCAAACCCAGCTGTGTATATGTTGTAGCAAACCCAGCATGTGTATATGTGCAGCAAGCCCAGCCTGTGTATATCTCTAGACAAACCCGCCTGTGTATATATGTGGCAAAACCCAGCCTGTGTATATCTGATAGCATACCCAGCCTGTGTATATGTGTAGCAAAACCCAAGCCTTGTATAATCTCGTTAGCAAAAACCAGCCTGTGTATATATGTACGCATAACCAGCTATGTTGTATATCTGTAGCAAGTCCCAGCACTGTGTGTATATCTGTAGCAAAAACTCCACCCAGCCTGTGCTATTTCTGTGGCAAACCCAGCCTGTGTATATGTGTAGCTATACCAGCCTGTGTATATGTGTAGCAAACCCGCCTGTGTACTGTCGTAGCAAACCCAGCTGTGTATATGTGTAGCAAACCAGCCTGTGTATATATGGTAGACAAACCCAGCCTGGTTTATCTGTAGCAATCCCTGCCTATAGTGTTATCATATGTAGCAATCCCAGCCTGTGTAATCTGTAGCAACCCTAGCTGTGTTGTCTGTTGCAAACAACAGGCCTGTGATATATGTGTAGCAAACCCTGCCTGTGTATATCTGTAGCACAAAACCAGGCTCTGTTCGTATATCTGTATGCAAATCCCAGCCTGTGTATTATATGTAGCAAACCCAGCTGTTGTATTATGTGTATTAGCAAAACCCACCAGCTGTGTATATCTGTACGCAAACCAGCTGTGTAGATCTGTCGCAAAACCTAGATGTGTAAATTTGTAGCTAACCCAGCCTGTGTATGTCTGTATCAAAACCCAGCCTGTGTATGTCTGTAGCAAACCTCAGCCTGTGTATATGTGTAGCAAAACCCAGCCTGTGTATATCTGTTAGCAATCCCCAGGCCTGTGTATATCTGTAGCAAACCCAAGACCTGTGTTATATGTTTGTAGGCCAAACCCAGCCTGTGTATATCTCTAGCATACCACAGCCTGTGTATATCTCCTAGCAAACACAAGCCTTGTATATCTCTAGCTAACCCAGACTGTGTTGTATATCTTAAGCAAACCCAGCTGTGTATATTTTTGGCAAAAGAAGGGAATGGACAGGTTAAGAAAATCTATATTTTAGCGAATTAAAGAGACGATTTAAAAAAAAAGGAATAGGGAAAAGCAAAAATGGGGACGTGTTTCAGAGGCTAAAGTTGCACGGGATTCGATTAATAAGACTAACCCAAAAGGGTTCTTGAAGGTATTACTGAAGTAAGATTAAGGGACATAGATAGACCCACTTAAGTGTAACTCTGGACTGCATCACTGACCAAGTGATTATGGAAATGTGTTGTGAAATTATCAACATTATCTTTCTCTCAATTTTTGCTCAGAAAGATATACTAGCGAAATTCCAGATTTATTAAAGATTATATAGAACAGGACGATAGTAAAACTGTGCACTATTGGGGTAAAACTAGTGACATGGTTCTCAGACAAAATAGAGAAATTAAAACCTAACAAATCCCCAGGTCCCGATGAAACTGTTTTGCATTGGGTGTTAAAAGGAATGAAAGAGGAACTTAGCATACCTTTGGGCTAATCTTTTTCAAAATATCACTACAAACTGGTATAGTCCAGACTAGTGGAAATATGGCATATTGTTTTACTATTTACAAAAAGCGTGACAGGGCCCTTAGCCTTCGAACTATTTAGACCAATAAGCCTTAGCTCCTATAGTGAGAAAATTATGGAATCAATATTGCCGAGGCAATTCGTACCTTCTTGACAGCGACTACAGAATGATTAATGAACCTCAACACGGTTTTTAAAAATGGCGTTCCTGCCTTACGAAACGAATTCTACTAACTTTTTCACTATGTATTTGAGGAGGTAGGATCATGGCATGGTATATAATATTGTTGTATATGGACTTCAGTTAGGCTTTCAATAGAGTTCAACCATCTGAGGCATGTGAGTTAACTTTAAGGCACACGGAAACAGGAGGCATGGCTGACAAATAGCACGCAGTGAGTTTTTCATAATGGGGAGAAATTCAGAATGGGGGCTCGTCACATGCGGTGTTCCTCAGGGGTCAGTGTTGGGAGTTGTTGTTCACAAATTTTACATAACGACATAGAGGAGGGAATATAATTAGCGACATAGAAAGCAAATTTGTGATGGTCAACAATATAGGCGTCCATTTCATTTTAATCGACATTTTGAGCACTACCTGAGATTTGAATCAGGGACTGATGCCAGTGGTCGGAGAAGCTGGCAGATGCAGTTTAATATAGACAAATCAATGTTCTAAATGTCTGGGACAGGGAAAACAACCACCATGCCACATAAAAAACTAATATTGTAGATTTATATTACTGATTACGAAAAGGTTATATGAGTTCTGGTTTGCAGTAAAGTAATCTTGGAAAACCAAGACAACAGTGCATAGTGTTCGCAATAAAGCTAACAGAATTCTTGGGCTTCATATTCAAGAAGCTAATAATAGAAGGCTCAGGTTTGTTCTTCAACTCTATATTTCCTTGGTTTAGGCCTCTCTCATTTAGATTATGTGCTCAGTTCTGAGTTCACCGTATTACAGAATGGATATAAATTGCTCTGGGAAAACGTACAGAGGAGGATGACAAAGATGATACCATGTATCAGAAATCTCTTTATGAGAAATAGTCTGAGGCCCTGACTGAATCTGCACTCTCTCTAGAAAGGCTACCCCCCCCCCCCCCATAAAAAAAAAACGTCGTAGATAGAATTAGGTGGGGGATATGATCGAGGGGGTATAAATAGAATAAACAGGAATAATAAAGGGATGTAATATGCGTGCTAAAAATATCTAGCCTAGACTGGAATCGCGCAAATGTTTTAAGTTGGAAAAATTCAGATTCAAGATGGGTATAGGAATAGCCTGGTATGGTTATAGAGTTGTGGATGAGTGGAATAAACTCATGAGTACAGCACCATTATAAGCACTGGTACCTTGTCATAAGTGTTCGTAGGTTCGTAGGTCTCCGTCAGCTATATTATATGTATATATATTATTATATTATATTATTTATATAGTCGTTTTATTTTATTTTTTTATATATTATATTTCTTTAGATTTATTATATTTAATTTATTTTTATTATACTGACGAGAGAGGTGGAAAATGTGTATCTGATGATTGATGAGTACTCGTGTGTTGTTGACCTTTGCGTTTATATCCAGAACTTGTAGTTTGTGATGCATTGAGTTGTAGTGTCGAGCTGAGGTTGTTTGTTGTATGTGTCAGGCATACTGCGTGCTTAGTGTCTGCACTGCTTGTTTTTGCCAGACACAGCTTGATTCGTGTCAGCACCAGCTTGAGGTGTTAGCCTCAGCTTCAGCTAGAGATGTGGTTTTTCAGTCACAGTAGAGAGTATCAGCACTGGCCAGCGGCTGTTAACCCACTGGACCAGCGGACTCTAATAGATTCTTACAACCAGGTATATTATCTTCTCCATGGGGAAGGGACTAGCTTGGGCTCCAACTATCACACACGAATGAGGTTTTTACAAGAGAAGTCCCACACCGGCGTGAGTGTGGCCATACTCTAGGTAGAGACAGCAAATGAGACACTTACAGTCCCTCACAACAAAGTGACCCCCAGCTTAGACACAGCAATAACATCAGCGTACCTGTTAAGCTAAGGTTGTCAACACTACGATCCTTAGAGCTGGGCAATTGCTGAGAGTAGTATATAGATGGAATGTGTCGGTTACAAAGTATTGTGCTCGTAGAAAGATATCATATCCTTCCCTATCCTCCTGTTCTTCAGGTGAGTGCCCTTTAACCTCCTCATTAGGATTATACCACTTTTCTACTGGACCAGTCTTGTTAAAAAACATCTGCACGGGTCTCCATTGTAAATTGATCTGACTGTGACCAGTTATACCTTGGAGGCTCATTACCTTTTTTAAACTTGTGTTAGCTATTCAAAACTTTCGGCGGGGGTCCAGTCCATGGATACATTATGTAACTCTGTAATATTTTGACTTCCGCCCACAGATGGGTATTGGGTGCATTATAAACTTTTTAAACTAACTTTCTCAATTTCTTTCTAAAGGAATGCTATACATCTTCTGGAATTACAGGATAACGTCCATTCACAAGACTGTAAGTTACTTTCATCCTCCTAAAATGTTCCTCACTCCAGTGAAATGGGTCAGGCAATGGTGTGAGTGTTAAAGTAATGCATGTGAGGTAACGAGGCATGTAAGAAACACAAATGATACAAACCGAAGTTGAAAATTAAACATTCAAGACTGCAGAGATTTTTAAGTGTCAGGAAATGGAAAAGAATGGCAAGAAATATTAAGAATATATCAGCAGCGAGAAGAATTATCCTGGTAGTGCAAACCACTGGACAGCCTCTAGGGGCCTTCATGATAAATCTAATATAAAAACAAAAATCTCCAGCACAACAAACAATTATTTAGTTTTCTTTGTAAAACATCAGTATCTGAAGCCGAGAAAACAAAAAATACCGTTCAATCAGTAGCCTTCTGACTGAGATGCTGTGGTGCAGCCTTGATGGAGGACCCAGAGTAACAGCATGCTTCAGACAGTGAAGGCTGGACTCCTCGCAATCATCCTTTAATCTGATGCTTATTTAAAATGGTTTAAAATACCGACAGGTTGTTAGGTAAGACACATATGCAACAGTTAGTGTATCTTTATTTGAAACGTTTCGCCTACACAGTAGGCTTCTTCCAACAAAAACATCGAGATACAGAAAAAGTTGATAGAAGCAGAAAGATACTTGATGACGATGTCAATTCAGCTCCATCTCCTTAAAGTTTCTGAGGTGGTCAGTCCCTCAGTCTGGAGAAGACCATTGTTCATTCTATGGAACAATTGCTCTTCTCCAGGAATTGAGGGACTGACCACCTCAAAACTTTAAGGGTGATGGGACTGTTTACATCGTCTTCAAGTATCTTATGCTTCTATCAACTTTTCTGTACCCTCCGACTGGAAGTAAGAAAGAGCCTACGGCTGTAGGCGAAACGTTTCAAAAATAAAGATACTAACTGTTGCATATGTTGTCTTACCTAACAATTAATTGGATGCTACCGGAAACAAAAGACAGAAAGAGAAAAGTTGGCATGTATGTTAAAACAGTCAACTCTTATACATTGAGATTAAGACCGAGTGATGTCATCGACTACTCAAATATCTATTTATTGTGTTTTTATAAGAAACAACAGACAAACTTCGCAGCAGTTCCAAGACAAAATAACTGAACACGAACCTTGTCTTGAAAAGTCTGTCCAAACCCGGTTACAAATATTTTATTAAGAACAACTAGCATTTCCAGAGGATTAGATCGATGATATAGGACACAAGTCAATAGGAAAGAGGTGGAGGAGAAGGCGAGGTTGGTGAGGGAAGAGGCGCGCCCTTGTAGGCGAAGACGACAAAATAAACGAACTGCTTCAAGTCAGCTGACTTTGAAGAACGAAAGCTCAACAATGGCCAAGAGAAATGGGATCCATTTATATGTGATCAAACATGAAGCTTGGAAGACGGTGAAGGATATCCAAGTGAAGAAGTAAGATAGCAATAAATACATGAAGAGAACTCAAAGGTTTGTAAAGGGACCACGACTGTTTCCAAACCTTCCCTTTTGCTTTCAAGTCTCCTCTCATGTGAGCAGGTCGTAAAGTTTCCAGTATCGCATTTGCCACATTTGTTAGATCTGCCCTCTCTATCAACGAGCACGCAGAATTTACCTCCAACGTACGCCTTCGTTCTACTACTCTCTCTTTACCTTCCCTATCTTGATGGATGGAACCTCTTTAATCCTGACTCTCTCATTGAATTCTTGAAAACGACTGATTTACTCACACAAACTCTGATGATACTTTTCGCACTCCCCTCAGCACTTTCTTGTTCAGTCTCTGGCTGACCTTTAACCTTTCACCATCACTTACCCGCTGTTATCCGTATCCTATACTCATACATCTCCCTTTTGCCACCTGATGCCCTAGCTTCCTCCTGCCCTGCAGCGCTGTTAGTTCATTGTGGCTTACGCTTCTTTTTTTTATTATAATAAATAATCCTGGTCCCTCCTGTCCTCCAGTGTCGTCGGGCCGATTCCCTCAAACTTTCTTCGTAGGACAATCCCCGTATCTCTGGGACTAGTCTTGTTGCCAAACCTTTGCACTTTTCTCTATTTCTTGACGTGCTTGACTAGGTGTGGATTCCAAATGGTGATGCATACTCCAGTATGGGCCTGATTGTAAATGGCATATCAGAGTCTTGAAGGAATCATTACTGTGGTATCGGACATGAAATTGTAGGTTTTGCCAGGCGACCCCTATGCTGCAGCAGTTATCTGATTGAGTGCGCTCTGGAGATATGCTCGGTGTTATACTCACCAAGGTCTTTTTCCTTGAGTGAGGTTTGCAAGACTTTCGGCCATCTTAAACTTTATTGTGTCGCGGTATTCTTTGGCCCCTCCCCAATCTTTCATGACTTTGCATTTGGCAGGGTTAAACTCATGGAGCCAGTTGCTGGACCGGCTTGTAGCCTGTCCATGTCTCCTTTGTAAGGTCCTGCCTGATCCTTATCCGATTTGATTCTTCTCATTAAATTCACATCATCCGAAAACAAGCGACACTTCTGAGTCTATCACTTTCCGTTATGTTATTCACATATACCAAGTACACAGCAAAGGTCCTAGGACTGACCCCTGATGGAACACCCGCTTGTCACAGGCGCACCACTCTGACACCTCGTCACGTATCCAATGACTCGTGTTGCCTCCGTCAGGTTTTCTATGATCCATTGCAGTGCCCTTTCCTGCTATGTGTGCTGAACTCCTTGCTTTTGCAGTATCCTTAGTGAGGAACTGTGTTCGAAGTTCTTCTGCAGTCCAAAAAAAATGCAGCTAGTTATCCACCCCTCTCCTTCTCTTGTTCTTTAATTCCTGTCACCCTTGTCATAAACTCTAGAAATAGGTTTGTGAAACAGGATTTTCCCTCCCTGAAAACCATGCTGGTTGGTCAAATATACACTTGTTTCTTTCCAGGATTGACTACCAACACTCTCCTCCTGTTGATCTCTCCATGACCTTGCATACTATACACATTAGTGATACAGGTCTGTTGTTTAGTGCCTCATGAGCTGTTTCCCTTTTTAAAAAATTGGGACTACATTTTCCTTCTTCCATACTCGGGGAGTTGCCAAGTTTCAACTGATGTGTCTGAAGATCTTTGTTAATGGTACACCCAATATCTCTGCTACGCTTTAAGGACCCACGGTGTGATGTTGTCTGGTACCACAGCCTTTGAGGTGTAAGTTCGCATAGCTAGCTTATTCACCTCCTCCTTGGTTAGTTGTACCTCATCCTGCACTTGCATGGTGCACCCCCCGGCTCTGATTTCTGGGAGTTCCTACTGGTTTCCACTGTAAATACTTCTTTAAATCGTGTTGGCTCATGACATACTCGGTTCCTTTCTTTGTGTATCCCCATCAACCTTCCTCAGTATGAATACCTGGTCCTTGACTGTTCGTTTTCCTCTTGATGTGGCTGTACAACAGCTTCGGTCAGTCTTGACTTTCGATGCTATGGTCATTTTGTATTCGCCGTCAGACTCCCTTTTATCTGTGCATATTCGTTTCTGGCTCTTCGGCCTAATCTCTCGTTTTTTCCTGAGTTCTCTGTCTTCTGTACCTTTTTCCATTCTATTAGTTCACCTAGTTTTTGCCTTCTCATACACCTTTGGTCCAGTGAGACCAAGGGACTCGTCTCGTTCTTACCCATTCTTTTCTGTTTCCCTTGGGAACAAACCTCTCCTCTGACTCCCTTGCATTTTGTTGCGCACATATGTCCATTTCTTGTATGGTTTTCCTGTCAGTTCCCTCTCCCAATGATGTCTCTGATAAGAAGTTCCTCAAGCACTGGTAGCGCCCCCTTTGTAGTTTGGTTTTTTCCCACCTATTCTGCGGTGTGTGTGTGTGTGTGTGTGTGTGTGTGTGGTGTGTGTGTGTATGGGGTGTGGTGTTTGTATGGAAAGTATTATAGACTGCCGCGTGCGTGTATAGCCCTTGTGGCTTAGCGCTTCTTTTTGATATTAATAATAATATTATTGACTGCGCACCTACTGCCTTAGTTCCCTTGATAACTTTATCTAGTGTTGTAATGCTTGCATGTTGCTGTGTGAGCTTATTGTGGGTGACGTCTGTTGTGAGATGACTTCATCTGTGGGTGACGTCTGTTTGCTGTGATGTGCTCTATGTGGGTGTCGTCTGGGCTGTGTTGAGCCATCTGTTGGTGACGTCTGTTGCTGTGTTGTCCCTACATCTGTGGTGTGGTCTCGTTGCTGTGTGAGCTAATCTGTGGGTGACGCTCTGTTGCTGTGTTGAGCTCTCCCTGTGGGTGACGTCGGTTGCGTGTTGGGTCATTATGGGTGACATGCCTGTTGTAATGGATCCAGTCACTTGCTGTGTTGGATCCTGTCACTTGCTGTGTTGGATCCTGTCACTTTGCTGAGTTAGATCCAGTCACTTGCCTGTTCTGGATCCAGCCACTTGGTGTGTTGGATCCGTCACGTGCTGTGTTGGATCCAAGTCACTTGGCTGTGTTGGATCCAGCCACTTGCTGTGTTGGATCCTCAAAGTCACGTGACTGTGTTGGATCTAGGTCCACTTGCTGTGTTGGATCCAGTCACGTTTCTGTGTTGGATACACGTAACTACCTGCTGTGGTTGGATCCAGTCACTTGCTGTGTTAGATCCCAGTCATTGCTGTGTTGGTTTCTGTCACTTGCTGTGTTGGTTCCCGTCTCTTGCTGTGTTGGTTCTCCAGTCACTTGCTTGTGTTGGATCCAGTCACTGCTGTGTTGGATCCTAGTCACTTGCTGTGTTGGGTTCCTAGTCACTTGCTTGATGTTGGATCCTGTCACTTGCTGTGTTGGATCCAGTACTTGCGTGTTGGTTCCTTACTTGCTGTGTTGGATCCAGTACTTGCTGTCATGAATCCATCACTATACTGTGTTACCTGGAATCTCTGGACGGTTTTCGGGGTCAAACTCCTCACGGGGCCCGGTCCACGGACCAGGTCTCCCGGTGGATCAGGGCCTGAGTCATCCAGTCTGTTACTGCTGGACGCACGTAGTCCAACGTACGACCCACTAGCCGGATGATCCGGCACCGACATTAAGTATCTGTTCCTGTCCCTCTTGAAGGCAGCCAGGGGCATCTTGGTAATTCCACTTTATGCTTGGTGTGAGGCTGTTGAACAGTTTGGGCCCCGGGACAATCTATGGCGTTTTATCTTTAGTGTACCAATGGCGCCCTACTTTTCACTGGGGGACTTTGCACCGCTGCCACAGTCTTTTACTTTTGTAGCGGAGTGATTTCTGTGTGCTGATTCGGGACATCCTTCTAGGATTTTCCAAGTGTAGATTATATTATCTCTTATCGCCTGCGTTCCTGCGTGGACAAGTCAAGTGCTGACCAAGCGTTCACCAGTAATTAAGCGTTTGTGGAACTTAATATGTGCCCAGCGGTAAAGGTTTTCTGTAACTCTCTAGACCTGCAATAACTGCTTTGATCGGAGATATTAGGTACAGCAGTATTTCCAGCACAAGTGAGAACAGTGATTTGATAAGGTATCATCATTATCTTGTCATCTCTCGCTTTGAACGTTCTCATTAATAATCCTATCATTTTTTTTGCAGTGTGATCGTGGCATGTTGTGATCCATTGATAAGTGAGATACTCAGACATTACCACTCCCAGGTCCCTAAACATTTTTTTTATTCGCTATACTGTGTGTCAAGAGTTGTAGTATACTGAGTAGTTTGGATTATCTTCATTTCGAACATCAAACTACACCAATGAGACCATAAACTTAGTTACTAGGAAAAGATTTCTTGGAAACCACCTTCCCGCTTCTCTGATTGGTTCAGCTTGAACGTGAGAGGGCGCACCGTTGATGGTCTACTACAAGCCTCTATCTTCAAATAATGAAAGGAAAGGTGACTGTCAATCTACATGTCTGAGTTATTAATGAGAGTTTATTACCTAGTGGAAAGTTATTACTTTAGAGTTATTACCTTCGCTGGGAATTAAACTCTTTAGTGACATCTAAGAGTTATTACGGTGGGTATGACCCAGGAAGCAAGTGTTATTAAGTTAGGTAACTATTAATACAAGGGTTTACCTTGGAGTGGAAACAAAGAGCTGCCGTTCCCCTTTCTGCGATCAAACCTATCTTTCTACCTACTTTTACCATGAACATCAATAATAAATTAATAATAGTAATAATTATAAACAATATTAATAATAATATAAAATAATAACTGATAACTAACATTAAATAATAATACTTAAGAAAACAGTTATAACTAATAATAATAAAAAATTAATTATAACAGTGATAACCAAATAATAATTACTAATTAGCAATAACAGCAGTAATAACTAACAATAACCTAAACTATGTTGAGTGATTTAATATTATCCTCAAACATTCAAATGACAATTCCCATGTAGCAACTTGAGTATATATACACCAGGTTAATATATCCATAACGTCCCGTCAAGGAAGGATACAAGATTATAGATCTATTAAACATAACAGGTTAGGACCGTCTGGCGGAATTTTTACACATGATCGTCCTGGATAATACAGGCAAGGTTCAACATTGAGACCAGGAGCCTCTTAGAATATTACTAAAAACGTAATAGAATATTAGAAGGTAATAGAATTAAAGGTAGAAGATTATAGCTTGGGGAGGGGCCCGGGGGTGGAGTGGTATTTAGAAGCCAAACATGACTGCTTATGGTAAGATTAAAAATTTCTGAAATGTAAATTAAGAGAGGGGGGAATGACAAGTAATTCTCTAAGTAGGACAAGTACGTACTGATTATGGGTTAAAGTAACCCTTTTGCCTATTTTCGTCATTACTGCAGTATACAAGACACCAGTAATGTACTCCAACACCATAAGATATTTTATATAATATTAATATTATATATAATATATAATATATTATATAATATATTATATAACCTATATAATATATATATATAATAAATATATATATGGTATATAATATATAATATATGATGTATGTGACTGTATGTCGTGTGTTTGAACATAAAACATAAGGAAAAGAGGAACACTGCAGCGTGGTCTACTGGCCCATTGCAGGAAATGTCCAATTCTCCTACAGGCTTAAGCCAATGCCTGAAACCTAGTCACGGTCACGTCAGTTCAACGTTCTCGCCGGTACTCTCCCGGTCCGGGTCGTTCCAGATGGTAACCCGGCTTGGCTTCCTGCCAGTGGGAGTATATGGAGACCTATTGTCTGCCATGGGAGGAGGCTACAAGTACCTCCTCATCCTTTGGGACCAAAAACTGTCCCCAGGCCTAGCACCATTCCCCGCCACTCACGGGAGCTCCTAAGGGAGAAGAAGGCCTCAATGGTCTGCCATTCTTCCCCGCCCCCAGGGGTTTGGTGGGAAATACAGTCTCGGTGTGTGGCAAGTGGGAGCAGCAAGCTCTGGCCCTGTGTGTTTGTATATCACATATACCTTTGAGTGGATGGGGCTTTCAGCGAGCTGAGGCAAGATAAAAGATCTTAGATTGTATGTTAGCTGAGGCAAGGATAACAGATTTTAGCTTGTATGTAAGCTGAGGCAGGTTATCAGATCTTAGCTTGTATGTTTTTTTTAAAAAAAAATGCTGAGGGCAGGATAACAGATCTTAGATTGTATGTATCCTGAGGCTGGATAACAGATCTAGCTTGTATGTAAGCTGAGGATGGATACCTGATCTCTAGCTTGTATGTAAGCTAGGCAGGTTAACAGATCTTTGCTTGTATGTAAGTGAGGCAGTGATATCATTACTTAGTTGTATGGAGCTGAGGCACGATAACATGATCTTAGCTTTGTTTGTAAGTGCATGGCTGGATAACAGATTTTGTTGTATGTATGCTGAGGCAGGCAGAGTAAAATATCTTAGCTTGTATTGTAAGCTGAGGCAGGATACACTATTCTTAGCTTGTATGTAAGCTGGGCAGGATAACAGATCTTAGCTTGTTTGTAAGCTGCAGGCAGGATAACAGATTCTTAAGGTCTTGTTGTAAGCTGAGGCTCCCAGGCTAAAGATCTTATGCTTGTATGCTAAGACTGAGGCAGGATAATCAGATCTTAGCTTCGTATGTAAGCTGAGGCAGGTTTAACAGATCTTACATAGCTTGTATGTAAGCTGAGGCAGGATAACAGATTTAGCTTGTTTGTAAGCTGAGGACAAGGACTAACAGGTTTTTAGCTTGTATGTAAGCTGATGCACGATAACAGATCTTAGCTTGTTATGTTAAGCTGAGGCAGGGATAACAGATCTTAGCTTGTATGTTAGCTGAGGCAGGATAACAGATCTTAGCTTGTATGTAAGCTGAGTGGCAGGATATCAGATCTTTGCTTGTTTGTAAGCTGAGGCACGATACAGATCTTAGCTTGTATGTAAGCTGAGGCAGGATAAAGCTATTTGCTTGTATGTAAGCTTGAGGCAGCGATAACAGATCTTAGCTTTGTATGTAAGCGAGGCAGGATAACTGATTTTTTTTAATATGCTTGTATGTAAGCTGAGGCACGATAACAGATCTTTTGCTTGTATGTAAGCTGTGGGCAGGAGGGATAACAGATCTTAGCTTGTATGTATGCTGAGGGCAGGATAACTGATCTTTGATTGTTTGTAAGCTGAGGAGGATAACAGATCTTAGCTTGTATGTAAGCAGAGGCAGGAAACAGAATCTTAGCTTGTATGTAAGCGGAGGAGGATTACAGTATCTTAGTAGTATGGGTAAGATGAGGCAGGATAAACAGATCTTAGCTTGTATGTAAGCTGTGGCCAGGATAAACAGTTCTTAGCTTGTATGTAACTGACGGCAGGAAGGATAACAGATCTTAGCTTGTATGTAAGCTGAGGAAGGATACAGATCTTTTAAGCTTGTATGTTAAGCTGGAGGCTGGATAAACAGATATTAGCTTGTAAGTAAGCTGAGGCAGGGTTAAACAGATCTTAGCTTGTTATGTAAGCTGTGGCAGGGATAACAGATCTTAGCTTGTATGTAACCTGAGGCAGGATAATCGATTTTAGCTTGTATGTAAGTGAGGCAGGATAACAGATCTTAGCTCTTGTATGTAAGCTGAGGCAGGATAACTGATTCTTAGCTTGTATGTAAGCGAGGCAACGATAACAGATCTTTGGGGGGGCTTGTATGTAAGCTGAGGCAGGATACACAGATCTTATGCTTGTATGTAAGCTGAGGCAGAGATAAGTTATTAGCTTGTATGTAAGCTGAGCGCAGGTAAATGTTCTTTAGCTGTAATTGGTAATAAAGCTGAGGCAGGATAAACAGTCTAGCTTGTATGTAGCCTGGGCAGGATAACCAGATCTTATGCTTGTATGTAAGCTGAGGCACGATAACAGGATATCTTTTAGCTGGTTTGTAAGCTGAGCAGGATAACTGATCTTAGCTTGTATGTATGCTGAGGCAGGATTACAGATCTTAGCTTGTATGTAAGCTGAGGCAGGTTAACAGATCTTAGCTTGTATGTAAGCTGAGGCTGGATACAGATTTAGCTTTTATGTAAGCAGGGCAGGATATCAGATCTTAGCTGGTATGGTAAGCTGAGGAGGATACAGATCTTAGCTTGTATGTAAGCTGAGGCTGGATAACAGATCTTAGCTTGTATGTAAGCTGTGGAGGCAGGATAACAGATCTTAGCTTGTATGTTAAGCTGAGGCAGGATAAACAGATCTTAGCTTGTAGTAAGCTGGGCCAGGATAACAAGATCTTTGCTTGTATAGTAAGCTAGAGGCACGGCGATAACAGATCTTAGCTTGTATGTAAAGCTGAGGCTGGCAGGATAACAGTTTAGGCGTGTATGTAAGCGAGGCAGGATAAACAGATCTTAGCTTGTATGTAAGCTGAGGCAGGATAACAGATCTTAGCTTGTATGTAAGCTAGAGGCAGATAAAAGATCTTAGTTATACGTACCGAGAGGAAGGATGTCAGATCTTAGCTTTGTTTGTAAGTGTTAAGGCAGGATAACTGATCTTAGCTTGGTATGTAAGCTGAGGCAGGTTAAACAGATCTTGCTTATACGTAAGCTGAGGCAGGTTAATCAGATCTCTAGCTTGTATGTAAAGCTGAGGCGGTTAAAAGATATTAGCTTGTATGTAAGCTTGAGGCTGGATAACAGTCTTAGCTTGTATTGTAAGCTGAGTGCAGGATAACAGATCTTAGCTTATACGTAAGCTTGAGGCAGGGATAACAGATCTTAGCTGTATGTATGCATGAGGCAGATACGATCTTAGCTTGTTGAAAGCTGAGCAGGATAACAGATCCTTAGCTTATACGTAAGATGAGGCAGGGATAACAGATCCACCTTTAGTTGTATGTATGCTGAGTGAGGCAGGATACTGATCTTTGCTTGTATTGTAAGCTGAGAAGGATAACAGTTCTTGCTTGTATGTAAGCTGATGGCAGGATAACAGATCTTAGCTTATTAGTAAGCTGAGGTTAGGTTGTGCGATAATATTGATAATTTTTCCCTAGAGAATGAACCCATTACTAGCTTGCATTAACAAAAACATTAACAAACAACATTAACAAAACAACAATTAACAACAACACTATCAGTAACAACAACAATAAGAACAATATAAACTACAACAATAACAACTACAACAAACAACAAAAACAAGTCCTCAGACATATCATAGGCTTAGGGAACCTGTTCCAAATACAAAACAGTAAATAAAAAAGAGACAGGCTGGTTGTTCTTGTCGCATGAACTAAAAAAAACAGAGATAGAATTAAACACACACCAAACAACAAACAGCACTTATTATCTAAACAAGGAAGTCCACTGGAGGTGTAGAGAGAATATCGATAGATTTTTCCTATCTGTGGCAAAACCCAGCCTGTGTATATCTGTAGCCAAACCCAGCCTGGTAAGTCTGTAGCAAACCCAGCCTGTGTATATGTGTAGCCAAACCCAGCCTGTGTATATGTGGCCAAAACCCAGCATGGGTATATGTGTTGTAGCTAACCCAGCCTGTGTATATGTGTAGCAAACCCTTGCTGTTGTATGTCTAGATAGCAAACCCAGCCTGCGTATCTTGTGTAGAAAACCCAGCTGTGTTATATCTGTAGACAAACCAGCCTTTGATATATGTGTAGCAAACCCAGCCTGTCGTATATGTGTAGCAACCCAGCCTGTGTTTATCTGTAGCAAACCCAGCCTCGTGTATATCTGTGGCGTAACCCAGCCTGTGTATATCTGTAGCAAACCCAGATGTTGTATATCTGTGGCAACCTGCCTGTGTTATATCTGTTGCAAACACAGCCTGTGTATCATGTGTAGCAAACCCAGCCTGTGTATATGTGTAGAACCCAGCCCTGTGTAATTGTGTTGCAAAACCCAGCTGTGTATATGTTAGTAGAAAAACCCAGCCTCTGTGCCATATCTGTGGCAACCAGCATCTGTGTATATCTGTAGCATAAACCCGGCATGTGTTTATCTGTATGCAAACCCAGCCAGGTGTTTTATCTGTAGCAATACCAGCCTGTGTTATATCTGTATGCAAACCAGCCCGGTGTATATCTGTAGCAAAACCCAGCCTGTGTATATGTGTAGCAAACACTAGCCTTGTATATCTGTAGCATACCCAGCCTGTGTATATCTGTGGGCAAACCAGCCCTGTGTATATGTGTAGCAAACCCAGCTGTGTTGATGTGTAGCGCAAACCCAGCCTGTGTATATTGTAGCAAACCCAGCCCTGTGTATATCTGTAGGCAAACCCAGCCCTGTGTATATATGTAGCAAACCCCAGCCTGTGTGTATCTGTAGCAAACCCAGCCCAGCCTGTGCGTTATCATCTGTAGCCTAACCCCAGCCTAGTGTATTCGTGGTGTAGCAAACCCAGCCTGTGTATATCTGTAGCAAACCCAGCCTGTGTATATCTGGTGGCAAACCCTGCCTGTGTATAATATGTGTAGCTAACCCAGCCTGTTGTAGACTATCTGTAGCAACCCCAGCCTTTGTGTATATCTGTAGCATAACCCAGCCTTGGTTGTATCTGTAGCAAAACCCTAACCTGGTATATGTGTAGCAAACCAGCCTGTGTATATGTGTAGCAAACCCAGCCTGTGTTTATCTGTAGCCAAAACCAGCCTGTGTTTATGTGTAGCAAACCCAGCCTGTGTATAATGTTGTAGCAAAACCCAGGCCTGTGTATTTCTGTGGCATAAACCCAGCCTGTGTGTATATGAAGCAAACCCTGCCTGTGTATATGTTAGCAAATCCCAGCCTGTGTATATGTGTAGCATACCCAGCCTGTGTCTTGTGTCGCAAACCCAGCTGTGTATATGTTGTAGCAAACCCAGCATGTGTATATGTGCAGCAAGCCCAGCCTGTGTATATCTCTAGACAAACCCGCCTGTGTATATATGTGGCAAAACCCAGCCTGTGTATATCTGATAGCATACCCAGCCTGTGTATATGTGTAGCAAAACCCAAGCCTTGTATAATCTCGTTAGCAAAAACCAGCCTGTGTATATATGTACGCATAACCAGCTATGTTGTATATCTGTAGCAAGTCCCAGCACTGTGTGTATATCTGTAGCAAAAACTCCACCCAGCCTGTGCTATTTCTGTGGCAAACCCAGCCTGTGTATATGTGTAGCTATACCAGCCTGTGTATATGTGTAGCAAACCCGCCTGTGTACTGTCGTAGCAAACCCAGCTGTGTATATGTGTAGCAAACCAGCCTGTGTATATATGGTAGACAAACCCAGCCTGGTTTATCTGTAGCAATCCCTGCCTATAGTGTTATCATATGTAGCAATCCCAGCCTGTGTAATCTGTAGCAACCCTAGCTGTGTTGTCTGTTGCAAACAACAGGCCTGTGATATATGTGTAGCAAACCCTGCCTGTGTATATCTGTAGCACAAAACCAGGCTCTGTTCGTATATCTGTATGCAAATCCCAGCCTGTGTATTATATGTAGCAAACCCAGCTGTTGTATTATGTGTATTAGCAAAACCCACCAGCTGTGTATATCTGTACGCAAACCAGCTGTGTAGATCTGTCGCAAAACCTAGATGTGTAAATTTGTAGCTAACCCAGCCTGTGTATGTCTGTATCAAAACCCAGCCTGTGTATGTCTGTAGCAAACCTCAGCCTGTGTATATGTGTAGCAAAACCCAGCCTGTGTATATCTGTTAGCAATCCCCAGGCCTGTGTATATCTGTAGCAAACCCAAGACCTGTGTTATATGTTTGTAGGCCAAACCCAGCCTGTGTATATCTCTAGCATACCACAGCCTGTGTATATCTCCTAGCAAACACAAGCCTTGTATATCTCTAGCTAACCCAGACTGTGTTGTATATCTTAAGCAAACCCAGCTGTGTATATTTTTGGCAAAAGAAGGGAATGGACAGGTTAAGAAAATCTATATTTTAGCGAATTAAAGAGACGATTTAAAAAAAAAGGAATAGGGAAAAGCAAAAATGGGGACGTGTTTCAGAGGCTAAAGTTGCACGGGATTCGATTAATAAGACTAACCCAAAAGGGTTCTTGAAGGTATTACTGAAGTAAGATTAAGGGACATAGATAGACCCACTTAAGTGTAACTCTGGACTGCATCACTGACCAAGTGATTATGGAAATGTGTTGTGAAATTATCAACATTATCTTTCTCTCAATTTTTGCTCAGAAAGATATACTAGCGAAATTCCAGATTTATTAAAGATTATATAGAACAGGACGATAGTAAAACTGTGCACTATTGGGGTAAAACTAGTGACATGGTTCTCAGACAAAATAGAGAAATTAAAACCTAACAAATCCCCAGGTCCCGATGAAACTGTTTTGCATTGGGTGTTAAAAGGAATGAAAGAGGAACTTAGCATACCTTTGGGCTAATCTTTTTCAAAATATCACTACAAACTGGTATAGTCCAGACTAGTGGAAATATGGCATATTGTTTTACTATTTACAAAAAGCGTGACAGGGCCCTTAGCCTTCGAACTATTTAGACCAATAAGCCTTAGCTCCTATAGTGAGAAAATTATGGAATCAATATTGCCGAGGCAATTCGTACCTTCTTGACAGCGACTACAGAATGATTAATGAACCTCAACACGGTTTTTAAAAATGGCGTTCCTGCCTTACGAAACGAATTCTACTAACTTTTTCACTATGTATTTGAGGAGGTAGGATCATGGCATGGTATATAATATTGTTGTATATGGACTTCAGTTAGGCTTTCAATAGAGTTCAACCATCTGAGGCATGTGAGTTAACTTTAAGGCACACGGAAACAGGAGGCATGGCTGACAAATAGCACGCAGTGAGTTTTTCATAATGGGGAGAAATTCAGAATGGGGGCTCGTCACATGCGGTGTTCCTCAGGGGTCAGTGTTGGGAGTTGTTGTTCACAAATTTTACATAACGACATAGAGGAGGGAATATAATTAGCGACATAGAAAGCAAATTTGTGATGGTCAACAATATAGGCGTCCATTTCATTTTAATCGACATTTTGAGCACTACCTGAGATTTGAATCAGGGACTGATGCCAGTGGTCGGAGAAGCTGGCAGATGCAGTTTAATATAGACAAATCAATGTTCTAAATGTCTGGGACAGGGAAAACAACCACCATGCCACATAAAAAACTAATATTGTAGATTTATATTACTGATTACGAAAAGGTTATATGAGTTCTGGTTTGCAGTAAAGTAATCTTGGAAAACCAAGACAACAGTGCATAGTGTTCGCAATAAAGCTAACAGAATTCTTGGGCTTCATATTCAAGAAGCTAATAATAGAAGGCTCAGGTTTGTTCTTCAACTCTATATTTCCTTGGTTTAGGCCTCTCTCATTTAGATTATGTGCTCAGTTCTGAGTTCACCGTATTACAGAATGGATATAAATTGCTCTGGGAAAACGTACAGAGGAGGATGACAAAGATGATACCATGTATCAGAAATCTCTTTATGAGAAATAGTCTGAGGCCCTGACTGAATCTGCACTCTCTCTAGAAAGGCTACCCCCCCCCCCCCCATAAAAAAAAAACGTCGTAGATAGAATTAGGTGGGGGATATGATCGAGGGGGTATAAATAGAATAAACAGGAATAATAAAGGGATGTAATATGCGTGCTAAAAATATCTAGCCTAGACTGGAATCGCGCAAATGTTTTAAGTTGGAAAAATTCAGATTCAAGATGGGTATAGGAATAGCCTGGTATGGTTATAGAGTTGTGGATGAGTGGAATAAACTCATGAGTACAGCACCATTATAAGCACTGGTACCTTGTCATAAGTGTTCGTAGGTTCGTAGGTCTCCGTCAGCTATATTATATGTATATATATTATTATATTATATTATTTATATAGTCGTTTTATTTTATTTTTTTATATATTATATTTCTTTAGATTTATTATATTTAATTTATTTTTATTATACTGACGAGAGAGGTGGAAAATGTGTATCTGATGATTGATGAGTACTCGTGTGTTGTTGACCTTTGCGTTTATATCCAGAACTTGTAGTTTGTGATGCATTGAGTTGTAGTGTCGAGCTGAGGTTGTTTGTTGTATGTGTCAGGCATACTGCGTGCTTAGTGTCTGCACTGCTTGTTTTTGCCAGACACAGCTTGATTCGTGTCAGCACCAGCTTGAGGTGTTAGCCTCAGCTTCAGCTAGAGATGTGGTTTTTCAGTCACAGTAGAGAGTATCAGCACTGGCCAGCGGCTGTTAACCCACTGGACCAGCGGACTCTAATAGATTCTTACAACCAGGTATATTATCTTCTCCATGGGGAAGGGACTAGCTTGGGCTCCAACTATCACACACGAATGAGGTTTTTACAAGAGAAGTCCCACACCGGCGTGAGTGTGGCCATACTCTAGGTAGAGACAGCAAATGAGACACTTACAGTCCCTCACAACAAAGTGACCCCCAGCTTAGACACAGCAATAACATCAGCGTACCTGTTAAGCTAAGGTTGTCAACACTACGATCCTTAGAGCTGGGCAATTGCTGAGAGTAGTATATAGATGGAATGTGTCGGTTACAAAGTATTGTGCTCGTAGAAAGATATCATATCCTTCCCTATCCTCCTGTTCTTCAGGTGAGTGCCCTTTAACCTCCTCATTAGGATTATACCACTTTTCTACTGGACCAGTCTTGTTAAAAATATATATATCTATATATATATATATATTATCTATATATATATATATATTTATATTATATATATACTATATGGTCGTGCCGAATAGGCTGAAACTTGCGATTTGGCTTAAAATAGCAACGTTCATCTAGCCATATAGGACAAGTGAAAATTTGTGTATGCAATAATTTCGCCAACAATCCATTTGAACCTAACGAAAAATATATTTCACTGTGTTAGTTTAGTATTAAATTCTTGTAAACAAATCTAACATATATCTTTAAACGTATATGAGAAAAATTTTAGAAAAGGACCTTAATTTTAACGAGATTCTTGCTAATTGGGGACAGTTTTACATATTCGGCACACATATATATATATATATATATATATATATATATATATTTATATTATATATATATATAATATCTATATATAGAAATATATCTATATTATATATATATATATATATATATAGTTATAATTATATTGTTTGTAGAAATTCGTGCAGGGAATTTCTTGAAAACTTGTCTAGGCGACAGACAGTCTTCCACTTGAGGTTTTGTCACTGGTGACTCCGCCGACACTGCTCCACTGAGTGTTAATAACCATCATCTCGCGAATATTGCAGCATTTTGTCAAGATTGATGGACTGAACCACATCGACTCACGCTAAGGGACTGATACTCAAAAAACTCCTCCTCTCCTTATACCTTCCTGCTTTTTATAAGACTGACGATCGTCAACAGTTGTGGCGAAACGTTTCCTCATGGATGCTACCCAAGTGTTGCACATGTGCTCTAATTATCAACGGTCCGGTTCTTTTAACCATTTATCTGCATTTTGTGTTTATCTCCCCAATATTATGGCTTCCAGGCGCGTCTTCTTATGCTACAAGATACACTTCACATACCTTTCTAAATTAATAAAATTAAAAACTAGGTTAATCTAAATTTTTGAAAAATGGTAGGTAAGACCATAGGCAGGGAGCCTACTGTTCTGTACTCTGGACTTGACGAAGCCTTACTGTGTAGGGCGAAAACGTTTCGTAATAAAGTTGCTATGGTGTCTACCTACCAAACCTGTTGGTATTTTTCTGAAAATGTTGAGGAATGGAAGATTAAAAATTAATATTTCTAAAACGGACTTTAGGAAACTGAGTAAAAAATTTTTTTGATGATTTGAGAATTATTGTTGAAATTCTGATATACCATGGGAGTGGCGTCCACCCGAGTGTGGTCCACCAGAGTGGCGTCACCAGAGTGGCGTCCACCAGGTGGGTCACCAGTGTGGCGTCACCAGACGTGGCGGTCCACCAGAGTGGCGTCGTCAGTGTGGCGTCACCAGAGTGCGTCCACCCGAGTGGCGTCCGTCAGAGTGGCGTCCACCAGAGTGGCGTCCGTCAGAGTGGCGTCACCAGATGGCGTCCCCAGAGTGGCGTCCACCAGAGTGGGTCCACAGAGTGGCGTCCGTCAGAGTGGCGTCACCAAGAGTGGCAGTCCACCAGAGTGGTGTCCACCAGAGTGGCGTCCTCCAGAGTGGCGTCCACCAGAGTGGCGTTCCACCCAGAGTGGCGTCCACCAGAGTGGCGTCCCCCAGAGTGGCGTCCGTCAGAGTGGCGTCCACCAGAGTGGCGTCCGTCAGAGTGGCGTTCCACCCGAGTGGCGTCCACCAGAGTGGCGTCTACCAGAGTGCGTCCACCAGAGGTGGCGTCCGTCAGAGTGGGTTCCGTCAGGTGGCGTCCACAGAGTGCGTCACCAGAGTGGCGTCCGTCAGAGTGGCGTCCAGCAGAGTGGGTCCACCAGCAGGGCGTCCGTCAGAGTGGCGTCCACCAGAGTGGCGTCCACCAGAGTGGCCGTCCACCAGAGTGGCGTCCACCAGAGTGGCGTCCACCAGATGGCGTCCCTCCAGAGTGGCGTCCACCAGAGTGCGTCGTTCAGAGTGGCGTCCGTCAGAGTGGCGTCCACCCGAGTGGCGTCCGTCAGAGTGGCGTCCGTCCAGAGTGGCGTCCACCAGAGTGGGCGTCCGTCAGTGTGGCGTCCACCAGAGTGTAGCGTCCACCAGAGTGGCGTCCACCAGAGTGGCGTCCGCCAAAGTGGCGTCCCGTCAGAGTGGAATCCACCAGAGTGGCGTCCACCAGAGTGGTGTCCACCTGAGTGGGCGTCCACAGAGTGGCGTCCAACCAGCAGTGGCGTTCCACCGAGTGGGCGTCCACCTGAGTGGCGTCCACCCGAGTGGGCGTCCGTCAGGTGTGGCGTCCACCAGAGTGGCGTCCGTCAGAGTGGGTCCACAAGTGGCGTCCACCGAGTGGCGTCTACCAAGAGTGGCGTCCGTTCAGAGTGGCGTCCGTCAGAGTGGCGTCCGTCAGAGTGGCGTCCACCAGAGTGGCGTCCAGCAGAGTGGCGTCCACCAGAGTGGGTCCACCAGAGTGGCGTCCACCAGAGTGGCGTCCACTGAGATGGCGTCCGTCAGAGTGGCAGTCCACCAGAGTGGGCGTCCACCAGGTGGGTCCAGCAGAGTGGCGTCCAGCAGAGTGGCGTCAGCAGAGTGGCGTCCAGCAGAGTTGGCGTCCAGCAGCGTGGCGGCGTCCCAGGAGGGCGTCCGGTCAGAGTGGCGTCCGAAGGTGGCGTCCACCAAGTGGCGTCCACCAGGTGGCGTCCACCAGATTGGGCAGTCCGCCAGAGTGGCGGCCACCAGAGTGGCGTCCACCAGAGTGGCGTCCACCAGAGTGGCCGTCCACCAGAGTGGCGTCCACCAGAGTGGCGTCCGTCAGGTGGCGTCCAGCAGAGTGGGTCCAGCAGAGGGCGGCCACCAGAGTGGCGTCCACCAGAGTGGCGTCCACCAGAGGGGCGTTCCACCAGAGTGGCGTCCACCAGAGTGGCGTCCACCAGGTGGCGTCCACCAGAGTTGGGCTCAGTGTGGCGTCTACCAAGAGTGGGTCCGTCATGAGTGGCGTCCACCAGAGTGGGTCACCAGAGCTGGCGTACACCAGAGTGGCGTCCGTCAGAGTGGCGTCCACCAGAGTGGGCGTCCACCCCAGGTGGCGTCACCAGAGTGGCGTCCACCATAGTGGCGTCCACCCGAGTGGCGTCCACCAGAGTGGCGTCCACCAGAGTGGCGCGTCACCAGAGTGGCGTCCACCAGAGTGGCGTCCAGCAGAGTGGCGTCCAAGCAGAGTGGCGTCGTCAGAGTGGCGTCCGTGCTTCAGAGTGGCGTCCGCAGAGTGGCGTCCGTCAGAGTGGCGTCCACCAGAGTGGCGTCCACCGAGTGGCGTCCACCGAGTGGCGTCCGCCAGAGTGGCGTCCACCAGGTGGCGTCACCAGAGTGGCGTCCGTCAGAGTGGCGTCCACCAGAGTGACGTCCACCAGAGTGGGTCCACCAGAGTGGCGTCCTCGAGTGGCGTCCCAGAGTGGCGTCCAACCAGAGTGGCGTCCACCAGAGTGGCGTCCACCAGAGTGGCGTCACCAGTGTGGCGTCCAGGCAGAGTGGCGTCCGTCAGAGTGGGTCCGTCAGAGTATCGTCCCGTCAGTGTAGCGTCCGTCCAGAGGGGCGTCCACCGAGTGGTGTCCACCAGAGTGGGCGTCCCCAGAGTGGCGTCGCCAGAGTGGCGTCCACCAGAGTGGCGTCCACCAGAGTGGCGTCCACAGAGTGGCGTCACCAGAGTGGCGTCCGTCAGAGTGGACGCACAACTGGTCAGATATAGCGTGGACAACGTCAGGAGTGGACGCCACAACACTGGTCAAATATAGGGACAACGTCAGAGTGGACGCACAACACTGGTCAGATATAGGGACACGGTCAGAGTGGGACGCCACACACTGGTAGATATAAGGGACAACGTCAGAGTGGACGTCACAACATGGGTCAGGATATAAGGGACAACGTCAGAGTGGAGCCACCAACACTGGTCCGATTATGGGACAAACGTCAGAGTGGGACGCCACAGCAATGGTCCAAAATATAAGGGACAACGATCAGAGTGGACCGCCACAACACGGTCAGATATAGAAGGGACAACGTCAGAGGGGACGCCTCAACCTGGTCAAAGATCAGGAAACGGTCAGAGTGGGACGCCACAACCCTGGTCGATATAAGGGACAACGGTCAGTGAGGGACGCCACAAACTGGTAGATATAAGGGGATCAACGTCAGAGTGGACGCCACCACACTGGTCGATATAAGGGACAAAGTCAGAGTGGCCGCCAAACACTGGTCAAATATAAGGGGCTAACGTCAGGTGGACGCCAAACACTAGTCAAATATAAGGGCACAACTTCAGAGTGGACGCCACAACACTGGTCAGAATATAAGGCCAACGTCAGAGTGGACGCCACAACCACTGGATCAGATATAAGGGACAACGTCAGAGTGGGACGCCACAACACTGGTAGCTATAAGGACAACGTCAGAGTGGACGCCACACACTGGTCAAATATAAGGGGGCAACGTCAGAGTGGGACGCACACCACTGGTCAACTATAAGGGGACAACGTCAGAGTTGGGACGCCAAACACTGGTCATATATAGGGACAACGTCAGAGTGGACGCCCACAACATGGTTCAGTTTAAGAAAGGACAACGTAGAGTGGGACGCCACAACACTGTTAGATATAAGGGACAACGTCAGAGTGGACGCCACAACACTGGTTCAGATATAACGGACAACGTCCGAGTGGACGCCACAACACGGGTCCGATATAAGGGACAACGTCAGAGTGGACGCCACAAACATGGATCAGCTATAAAGGGAAACGTTCCGAGTGGACGCCAACAACATGGTGATATAAGGGACAAACTACCCCTCTGGGGGACGTCAAAACCATATGAAATAACGCCAAAAAAAAAAATATTTTAACGTTTCGTCGAGCTTTTCAAAACTCTATTTAATCGAAAAACGTTTCGCAATAAAAAAAAAAGGTAAGACATATGCAACAGTTAGACAACTTTATTCCGAAACGTTTCGCCTACACAGTAGGCTTCTTCAGTCGAATACAGAAAGTAGGCAGGATCAGTAGAGATGTGAAGACGATGTAATCAGTCCATCACCTTGTAGTCGTGAATTTGAGGTTGTCAGTCTTCGAGCCTGGAGAAGTTAGTTCCATAGTCAGGGAACTATCTGAAGATCAAGGCGTCAGTGCGGAGACTTAATGCTGTCGGAAGGAGAGGTGCAGGGTAGTGTGTAGTAGTAGTAGTAGTAGTAGTAGTAGTAGTAGTGTAGTAGTTAGTAGTAGTAGTAGTAGTAGTCGTAGTAGTCGTAGTAGTGTGGTAGTGATGAATGGTAACCACTGAGAGGTCATGTCCCCTCAGATCCACATTCTCACTTGAAAAGCTTGTCCAGGGGTTTTCGTACCAAGATGCCATGTGTTGCGTGTTGACAAGATGAAAACATCAAAATTGGTATACAATACCGACAGGTTGTTAGGTAAGACACATGCAAAAGTTAGCAACTTTCTGTATTCGACTGAGAAGCCTACTTGTAGGCGAAACGATTCTGACTTAAAGTTGCCTACTGTTGCCTATGTGTTTACCTCCCAACCTGTCGTACCTGCCCCCCCCCCACCCCCCCGCCCCCCCCGGCCCCCCCTCTACTTTTATACCCTTTAATGTTCATTTGTCCTTGTATGATAATCCACTGGGATGGCGAACGTCTACACATAAAGATACCCAGTGTTGCATGTCTTAATTCGTCATCTTAAGATACCCAGATGTTGCACATGTCTTAATTCGTCATCTTAAAGATACCCAGATGTTGCACATGTCATAAATTCGTCATCTTAAAGATACCAGATGTTGCACCTGTCTATTTCGTCATCTCGTAGCCAGCTGAGGCGGTGCCCATCACCACCACTACTCGACATTCTCCTCCATATAACCCTTCAACGCCTGTGATTTGACTACCAAAGTGGAGGCACTGCATCCCACAATGATTTTCGGCAAACCGACATGTGACCTGCCAGGTCTGGTGTTGATACGTCAGGTTATATGATGAAGGGGAATCAGAGAGCGAGGTGAACCGACTCTCCTCCTTCCAGCACACAACGCCCGTTTGACTAAAAACATTGACACTGGATACCACAAACGGAAATATAATTGACTTAACTAGTAGGAGTTACTCTGCGATCCCATGGTAGATGATTCAACTTACTTTCGATCCCTTGGTAGAGGTATTCAGCTTACTCTTCGATCCCATGGTAGAGATCAGCTTCTCTTCGATCCCATGGTAGGAGGATTCAGCTTACTCTTCGATCCCTGGTAAAGGATTCAAGTTACCCTTGATCTATTGTAAGAGGGTTCACGTTACCGTCGATCCATTGTGAGGGATTCAAGTTACCTCTTCGATCCCATTGTAGAGGATTCAACTTACTCTTTGATCCATTGTAAAGGCTTCAAGGAGACACTTCGATCCCATTGTAGAGGATTCAAGTTACACTTCCAATTCCATTGTAGAGGATTCAGCTTACTCTCGATCCCATGGTAGACGATTCAAGTCACTATTCGATCCCATGGTGGAGGGTTTCCAGTACTCTTCAGTCTTATACTAGAGGATTGCGGCTCCACATCGATTCATTGTCGAGGTATTAAGTTACCTTCGCTCCCTTACTCTTCCTGGAGAGGGTTTTCGGGGTCCACGCCCCACGGCGGCTCAGTCTGAGCCCATGTCTTGTGGTGGAGCAGGGTTGATTCAACCAGGCTGTTACTGCGGCTGCACGCAAACGGACTTACGAACCACAGACCCGGCTGGTAGGTACTGATTTTTAGGTGCCTGTCCAATGCCTTCTTTAACGTTTGGACGTTTACGGTTAAGACAGCTCAGGGGGTCTATGGTAATTCCCTTCTGTATGTTAGGAGGCGTTGAAACAGTTGGGCCCGGACACCTTTTTGTGTTGTCTTCTCAGTGGACTCGTGGTGCTCCTGCTTTTCATCGGGGGAATGTTGCATTTTTACCGAGTCTTTTGCTTTCATACGGAGTGATGTTCGTGCTGCAAAATTTGGTACTAATCCCTCTAGGATTTCCCAAGTGTATAGTATCATGTATCTCTTCGCCTGCATTCCAGGGAAATACAAATCAAGGGACTTCAAAACGTTCCCAGTAATTTTGGGGCCTTATCGCACTAAATGTGGGCGTGAACAATTCTTTGTACAAGGTAGCAATTTCACCTGCCTTGAAGGGGCAGTTAGTGTAGAGCAGTATTCCAGCCTAGAGAGAACAAGCGACTTGAAGGAGGAATCATCCTGGGCTTGACATCCCAAGTTTTGAAGGCTCTCATTTTCCATCCTATTCATTGTCCTCGCGGATGAGGTAGATACCATTGTTGTGGTCTTTGAAGGCGAGATCATCTGACATTATCACTCACAGTTCCTTCACATTACTTTTTCACCTTTTTTTTCTATTGTTGGTTAGGATTTGTTGCATGCCCTGGATTACATTTTTAATTTACCTCAAGTCTTCTCGTATATGCGTAGTTGAAATTTCTTTCATTGAACTTCATATTGGTGTGAGTGGCCCATTTGAGATTGGTTGATGTCCGCTTGGAAGTCTCGCCAGTGTTTCGATGGAGGTCTCTGTCATGGTGATCCGGGTGTCATCCGCAAAGGAAGACACGGAGCTGTGGCTTACATCTCTGTCTATGTCAGATCTGAGACTGAGGAAATAGGATGGGAGTAAGTACTGTGCCTTTGGAACAGAGCTTTTCACCGTAGTACCTGGATTTACTCTGTTTACTCATTATTCTTGGTGTTCTATTTGTCAGGACGTTATAGCTCCCTTATATCTCTATATCTCAATATATTATATATATATATATATATATATATATATATATATATTATATTATATATATATATGTATATATCTATATAGTATATAATTTATATATTATATATATATATATAATTTATATATATATTTATATATATATATTATCTATTATATATATATATATATATATATATATATATATATATCAACTATTCCTGTTATTTTTATTCAGGCATTTTGTGATATTACACCGTGGTCGCTCTTGTTGCTGGCTTTTGCAAAGCCTGTGTATTCCAAATCTGCATTTATCCTTAGGAGGTTGAAGGAATGTTGAAAGAGGTTGAAGGAAGGTTGAAAGACGGTTGAAAGAGGTTGAAGGAAGGCGAAGGCAGGTTGAGGGAGGTTGAAGGTAAGGTTGAAGGAGGTTGAGGCAGGTTGAAAGACGGTTGACAGGAAGGGTTGAAGGAAGGTTGAAAAGAAGGTTGAAGGAAGGTTAGGTTGAAGGAAGATGAAAGAAGGTGAAAGAAGTTGAAGGAAGGATGAAAGAAGGTTAAGGAAGGTTGAGAGAAGGTTGAAGGAAGTTTGAAGGGAAGGTTGAAAGAAGGTTGAAGGAGTTTGAAGGAAGGTTGAAAGAAGGTTGAAGGAAGGTTGAAGGAAGGTGTAGGAAGGTTGAAAGCGGTTGCAGGAAAGTTTGAAGGAAGGCTGAAGGACGGTTGGAAGAAGATTGAAGAAGGTTGAAAGAAGGTTTGAAAGAAGATTTGAAAGAAGGTTGAAAGAAGGGTGGAAGGAAAGTTGAAAGAAGGTGAAGGAAGGTGAAAAGAAGGGTTGAAAGCAGGTTGAAGGAAAGGTTGAAAGAGGTTGAAGAAGGTTGAAGGAAAATGTTGCAAGGGACGGTTGCAGGAGGTTGAAAGACGCGTTGAAGGAAGTTTGAAAGGATGGTTGAAAGAAGGTTGAAAGAAGGTTGAAGGAAGGATGAAAGAATGTTGAAAGGAATGGTTGAAAGCAAGGTTGACGGAGGTTGCAAAGTGGTTGAAGGACGGTTGAAGGAAGCGTTGAAAGAAGGTTGCAAGCAAGGTTGAAAGAGGTGAAGGTAGGTTGCAAGCAGTTGAAAGAAGTATGAAAGAGGTTGAAGGGAAGGTTGAAAGAAGGTAGAAAGAAGGTTGACGGAGGTTGAAGGTTGAAGGAAGGTTGAAAAAGGGTTGAATGAATGTTGAAGGAAGGATGAAAGAAGGTTGAAGGGAAGGTTGAAGCAAGGTTGAAAGAAGGTTGAAGAAAACGTGAAAGAAGGTTGAATGAAGGTTGAAAGATGGTTGAAGGAACAGTTGAACGCCGGTGGAAGGGGAGGTTGAAAGAAGGTTGTGAAGGTTGAAGAAGTTGGAAAGGAAGTTGACAGAAGTTGAACAGAAACAAAAAAAAACGTTGAAGGAAGGTTGAAGGAAGGTGAAGGACGGTAGATAGAGGTTGAAGGAAAGTTTGAAAGAAGGTTGAAAGAAGGTTGAAGGAAGGTTGAAAGGAAGGTGACAGAAGGTTGAAGAAGGTTTGAAGGAAGGTTGAAGGAAGGTTGAAAGAAGGTTGAGGGATGGTTGAAGGAAGGTTGAAAGAAGGTTGAAGGGAAGGTTGAAAGAGGTTGAAATCAGGTTGAAAGAAGGTTGAAAGAAGGTTGACGAAGGTTGAAGGAGGTTGACAAGAGGTTGCAAGAAGGTTGAAAGAGGTTGAGAGAAGGTTAGACGGAAGGTTGCAGGAAGGTTGAAGGAAGGTTGAAAGAAGGTTGAAGGAAGGGTGAAAGAAGGTTGAAGGAAGGTTGCAGGACGGTTGAAAGAAGGTTGAAGGACACGTTGGAAAAGAAGATTGGAAAGAAAAAAAGGTTTTGAAGGAAGGTTGGGGAGGTTGAAAGAAGGTTGAAGGATGGTTGGCAGAAGGTAGAGGAAGGTTGAAAGAAGGTTGAAAGAAGGTTGAAAGAAGGTTGAAGGAAGGTTGAAGACGGGTGAAAGAAGGTTGAAGGAAGGTTGAAGGAGGATGAAAGAAAGGTTGAAGGACGGTGGACGGCCGGTTGAAGGAAGGTTGGCAAAGAAGGTTTAAACGAAAAGGATTTAAGGGGGTTGAAGGAAGGTTGAAGGAAGGTTGAAGGAAGGTTGAAAGAAGGTTAAAGAAATGATTTAAGGAAGGTTGAAGTATGATTTAAGGGAAGGTGAAGGACGGTTGAAAGAAGGGTTGAAGGACGGTTGAAAGAGGGAAGGTTGAGGCAGGTTGAATTAAGGTTGAAGGAAGGTTGAAGGAGGTTGAAGGAAAGTTAAAGGTTAGGTTGAAGGAAGGTTGTAGGAAGGTGTGAGGAAGGTTGAAGGAAGGTTGAAGGCAGGTTGAAAGAAGGTTGAAGGAAGGTTGAAGGAGAATTAAGGAAGGTTGAAGGAATGTTGAAGGAAGGTTGAAGGAAGGTTGAAGGAAGGTTGAAGGAAGGTGAAAGCAAGGTTGAAAGAAGGTTGAAGAAGGTTGAAAGAAGGTTGAAGGAAATTGAAGGAAGGTTGAAGGAAGGTTGAAAGCAGGTTGGAAAGAAGGTTGAAAGAAGGTTGAAGGAAGGTTGAAAGAAGGTTGAAGGAAAGTTGAAAGAAGGTTGAAGGAAGGTTGAAAGAAGGTTGAAAGAAGGTTGAAAGAAGGTTGAAAGAAGGTTGAAGGAAGGTTGAAAGAAGGTTGAAAGAAGGTTGAAAGAAGGTTGAAAGAAGGTTGAAATAAAGTTGAAAGAAGGTTGAAGGAAGGTTGAAAGAAGGTTGAAAGACGGGTGGAAGAGGTTGAAAGGCCAATATTGTCAAAATACCACACTTGGATCCACTTCGAGGACAGCGTGAAACAAGCTTTTATGCCACAAGACGGGCAGAAAGCAGCAACTTCACTCTGGCTGTACCCTTCTCCAGAACATCACTCCATCTGAGATCATACATACCCAGGATGACTCGAGTATGGAACACATTCGTACAGCATAATGATGTCAACGAGATACGTCAGTTGATCAATGAAACTGCTGGCCCACAGTGGCCCAACTTCATCTGTTCCTACTTGAATGTCTCATAACAAAAATGCTTTTCAAAGAGTGTGTAGGTAACTGCTCTTTAGCTTGCCCAATTAAAGTTAGGGATCCTTAACCTGTCAATAGCTGTCACTCACAGTATTTCTTTTCTGGGGATCCTTAACCTTTCAAACCCTGAGTAAAAAAAAAAAAACAAAAAAGCAGCGTTGAAGGAAGTTGAAGGAAGGTTGGAAAGAAGGTTGAAGAAGGTGAAGGAGGTTGAAGGACGATTGCAGGAAGGTTGAAGGAGGTTGAAGGAAGGTTGAAGGAGGGTGAAGGAAGGTTGAAGGAAGGTTTGAAGGAAGGTTGAAGGAGTTGAAGGAGGTTTATGGCAGGTTGAGGGCAGGTGGAAGGAAGGGTGAAGGGAGGTTTGAGGAAGGTTGAAGGAAGTCTGAAGGGACGGTTGACGGCAATGGGTTGAAGGCGGGTGGAAGGACGGTTGAAGGAAGGGTTGAAGGACGGTGAAGGAAGGTTGAAGGAAGGTTTAAGGCAGGTTGAAGGCAGTTGACGGAAGGTTGAAGGAAGGTTGCCGGACGTTTGAAGGACAGGTTGAAGGAAGGTTGAAGGCAGGTTGAAGGCGGTTGAAGGCAGTTGGAAGGGAAGGGTGAAGGGCCGGTTGAAGGCAGGTGGAAGGACGGTTGAAGGAATAATAGAGTTGACGGAAGGGTAGACGGAAGGTTGCAGGCAGGTGAAGGAAGGTTGAAGGCAGGTTGAAGGAAGGTTGAAAGGAGGTTGAGGGAGGTTGAAGGCCGGTTGAGAGGGAGGTTGACGGAAGGTTGAAGGACTAGGTTTGCGGAAGATGAAGGAGGTTGAAGGAAGGTTGAAGGAAGGTTGAAGGCAGGTTGAAGGAAGGTTGACGGACGGTTGCACGGCGGATGAGGACGGTTGAAGGAAGGTTGAAGGAAGGTTGAAGGAAAGGTTGAAGGAAGGTTGACGAAGGGGGCCCCACCCCCCCCCCTGCTTGAAGGAAGTTGAAGGGGGAAGGTTGAAGAAGGGTGAAGGCAGGGTTTAAGGAGTTGAAGGCAGGTTGAAGGAAGGTGAAGGAAGGTTGAAGGAAGGTTGAAGGAGTTGACAGGGAAGGTTGAAGGCAGGTTGAAGGAAGGTGAAGGAAGGTTTAGGCAGGTTGAAGGCAGGTGGAAGAAGGTTGAAGGAAGGTTGAAGGAAGGTTGAAGGAAGGGGTGAAGGCAGGTTTAAGGGCAGTTGAAGGAAGGTTGAAGAAGGTTGACGGAAGGTTGAAGGAAGGTTGAAGGAAGGTTGAAGAAGGTTGAAGGAGGTTGAAGAAGGTTGAAAGGAAGGTTGAAGAAGGTTGAAGGAAGGTTGAAGGGAAGGTTGAAGCAGGTTGGTAAGGAAGGTTGAAGGAAGGTTGAAGGAAGGTTGAAGGCCTAGGTTGGAAGGAAGGTTGAAGGACCGGTTGAAGGAAGGTTGAAGGAAGGTTGAAGGAAGGTTGAGGAAGGTTGAAGGCAGGTTGAAGGACGGGTGAAGGGAAGGGTTGCAGGCAGGTTGAAGCAGTGGGTGACGGACAGGTTGAAGAAGGTTGAAGGAAGGTTGAAGGAAGGTTGAAGAAGGTTGAAGGAAGGTTGAAGGAAGGTTGAAGGAAGGTTGACGGCAGGTTGACGGGTTGAAGGAAGGTTGAAGGAGGTTGACAGGCAGGTTGAAGGAAGGTTGACGGAGGAAAAAATACAAAAATAAAAAGTTGAAGGAGGTTGAAGGAAGGTTGAAGGAGGTACGGACGGTTGAAGGAAGGTTGAAGGAAGGTTGAAGAAGTGAAGGACGGTTGAAGGAGGTTTAAGGCAGGTGAAGGCAGGTTGAAGGAAGGTTGAAGGAAGGTGTGGAACGAGGTTGAGGAAGGTTGAAGGAAGGTTGGAAGGCAGTTGAAGGAAGGTTGAAGGCAGGTTTAAGGCAGGTTGAAGCATGTTGAAGGAAGGTTGAAAGACGGTTGAAGGAAGTTGAGGAAGGTTGAAGGCAGGTTTAAGGCAGGTTGAAGGAAGGTTTCACGGAAGAGGTTGAAGGAAGGATGATGGAAGGTAGAAGGCCAGGTTGAAGGAAGGTTGAAGGAGGTTGAGGAAGTTGAAGGACGGTTGATGGAAGGTTGAAGGCAGGTTGAAGGAGGTTGAAGGAAAGGTTGAAGGCAAGACGTTGAAGGAGGTTGAAGGAAGGTTGAAGGAGTTGAAGGAGGTTGAGGAAGGTTGAAGGAAGGTTGAAGGAAGGTGAAGAAGGTTGAGGAAGGTTGAAAGGACAGGTTGAAGGCAGGTTGAAGGAAGGTTGCAGGACGGTTGAAGGACGGTTGAAGGAAGGTTGCAGGAAGGGTGAAGGAAGGGTTGAAGGAAGGTTGAAGGAAGGTTGAAGGCGGTTGAAGGCAGGTTGAAGTAAGGGTTGCCGGAAGGTTGAAGGCAGGTTGAAGAAGGTTGAAGGAAGGTTGAAGGAAGGTTGAAGGACGGTTGAAGAAGGTTGACGGCAGGTTGAAGGCAGGTTGAAGCAGGTTGAAGAAGTTGAAGGATAGATGATTGGGCAGGTGGTCCAGTTACTTGATCATTCAGCCACCTACTCAGCTATATTATCACTCCACTCATTACCTCACTCAACCATTTAACTGCCAACTACCACCATAGTTCTCTCGGTAGGACAACCGTTAAGTATAATGCTAGACTGTCGGCTATTTACCTTCATGTAATTCTGACAGTTCCTGGTACTGTCACCTAGACGTCTGCTTTACATTCAGCTATACTGTCCGTTACCTGGTCAGCTCTATTGTCAGGCTAGAATGTAAAGAAGACTGGTCAGCTATATGTCGTATAGTGTAGCTTCCTCTGAAAAACTAAATTACCCTAAATTTTGTCTTCGAATTCTTGGCATCTTTATTATATCTATCTATATATATATATATTATATATATATATATATCTATATATCTTATATATATATAATATATATATATATATTATATCTATACTATATATATATATATATATTATATATATATATATATCTATTAAATATATATATTATTGCCGGCTGCTTGTTACGGTAGGGTCAGTCTA